>JARHVA010001290.1:3000000-3165000 GCA_037957365.1 Torreya grandis
CCTCAGCAAGAATTTCTTCCATCACCAGCTACATAGGAAAATCAGGTTTCAATAGCTCCCCTCTTAAAAAGAAAAAGAAGACTAAAAGGAATAATCCCTTTGCATTAAAGAGGAGACATCCTCCTAGGCTGTCTTAGATAATTAAAGGACAAAGGTCAACCCTAAAATCCTCACCTATAGACATCAATGAGGATGAAGAGAAGAAGAAGGAGCCCAAAATTTGTAAGACATCTCACGGTTTTGAGATAGTAGAATGGTCTAATGAATAAGATTATGTAAAGGAAGAGGAAATGCAGTCACTAGAGCAACCTAGATTGAGAGAAGAAGACATGAAACTACTCAAATAAATAGGGTATACAAAATAAGAAATAAGAATGTCAT
Source organism: Torreya grandis (assembly GCA_037957365.1). Classification (NCBI taxonomy): domain Eukaryota; kingdom Viridiplantae; phylum Streptophyta; class Pinopsida; order Cupressales; family Taxaceae; genus Torreya; species Torreya grandis. The sequence goes on from JARHVA010001290.1 coordinate 3,000,382, forward strand.
ATTAGCCTGTAAAAGAGGAAGAATTGCTTAAAGAAAGGACCGTGAAAGAAGCAATAGAGTAAGACACAGTTTCTCATGACCAGGAGTTCTAAACTTTGGAACAAGCCATGGAAGAGATATATAGGTTGAAGAACAAAATATCAGAGTTAAAAGGCAAAAGATGCCTACAAATAATTCTAGAGGCAACATAATTTCTAAAGCCATCTATGGAAGAAGAGTCAAACAAAGAAAGGACATTGGAGGAGCCTACAACAACTCTCTTAGAAGTGCCTGTAGTAACTTCATCCACCTTACATACAGATGACATTAGTTTACCTCCAAAAGAAATTACAACAGATAATTCTCTAGCTTTGGTACCATTCCATAATAAGTTTTCTTTTGTAGAGTTCACTGCAAAAGTACCTACAATAGAAGTAATTGATGTAGACCTCTCAGCTGCTAAGCCAATAAAAATTGATGACCTTTTGAGATTTCTTGAGGAAAAGTTCAAGGATGATGAAACTTATCATAAGTAGTTGATACAAAGGTTTATAATATATGTTGAACCAAGGGAGCAATAGGAATATTTAAAAGAAATCTTAGAAAGGGATGAGACTAGGATCACTTTTTTGAAAGAGAAGATCACTAACATGCATGAGACCGCTAAGATGTTAATAGAATGCAGATCACCCTCTAGGGTATATGTTGTATACTTAGAATAAAGGTGGCTCAGATTCAAATATGATAGGATATACAATGATCAGTCCTACATGGTATGTGATTATAAGTCTTTCTTTGAGGTCTATAGGCATGTTGACCTTGATATTTAGGCACAATTGAGTGAGTTTTACATGCATTAGTATGCTATGCCATATGACAAAAAGTGGAATCCCAATATATACCTAGGGGATGTCGAATTGAATTCCTTTACCTCATACATGCTCAATGAAAATATAATAAAGAAATAGGTTGAGGACTATCAAGAGAAGAAAAAGGGGCTACCATAATGATTAGGGGTGAATCTACTGATTTAGAAGCTATAATGGAGGAATGGATTGTTTTTATGAATTCAAATACTCCACAAGCATGGGTCACAAACAAATGAGTAGAGGTACGTAACCACTACTTGAGCCTCATTGAGGGAGATGGAAAAAAAAATTTTGTTTCTTGTTTACACAGATGGGTAGAGATTTTAGATACCCTGAAATGAAAATAACCTTGTTCCCTCAGAACCTCAGAGAGGAAATACACAGAGTCTATATGTACATTGAGATTGTCAAGAAAATAAGGATAAGTTGGTTGGGGTTGATGTTTCATCCACCCATGCTTGGTTCCCAATTCTTGATTGGAAAGGGTGTGTGTCAACTAACAGAGACGTAGAAAAGAAAAGGTGGAAAAGCATAGATGATGCTAAAGGTTTTTATATCTTTGAAGGGATGGGCTGTACTAAGCCTTTAGATTTCAGTAAATATTATGGATTCAATATGCAAAGAAGGCTTTCTCAAGGGCAAACAAGAGGTTAAGTAGAGGGGTGTGATGGGGCCACTAATTATTCTATTTTTAGCCTCATGCATACCCAGTTATATATATTTTTCCTATATGAATCCCTAGAAGTATCCATGACTTATGTAAATGAATGATTGAATTAATGATTATATGTGTGCATTAATATATACATGTTGTGTTATGGATTAATGATACTTTTTTTTCATATATTATAATTGTGTAACCTTATTTAACAGACATTTAAAGGATAGAATAAGATTGCAAGAATCTTAATTGGTCACAACACTTATAAAAAAGCTGATAATAAAAGGGGCTTATAGCCCATAGCAGCTACCAACCTACAAGTTTCCACCTATAGGTTTCTAGTAGTAACTGTAGGCTTTCAACTATAGGTTTCTCATAGTAACTACCAAGCTACAGGCTTTCCACCTATAGGTTGTCCATAGAAACTACAGGTTTTTACCTATAGATTGTTCGTAGCAACTACAAGTTTTCACCTATAGGTTGCTCATAGCAACTATAGAGTTTCACTTATAGGAGCCCACAACCACTACACAAAACCAACTATTGTTGTGATAATAGGTAATTGGTTTTTAAGGACATATCAAATTGTCTTAGAAACAAAGTAAATGATTGAAGAGGATCCTCCATAGTAGCTATACGGATCCCTCACATGCATAGAAACTTAAATGTGCTAACAAAAGATGAATAAGATAAGGATAATGGAAAAGAGAAAAAGAAGCAAAATAGAAAAATAAAATATATTGTCCTTTACCTAGTTAGGGCTAAAAATAAGTAAATTTAAGTTAATAACCACCTGAAGGTTGATTAGGCTAGTTGAAAAGTATTTGTACCTTTCTTATTTTAGTGTCTACTTGTAAAATTGAACAAATTTAGTTCTTATACACTAGCTACAAAGGGTTTTTGTGAATATACCTGATGAAATAATAGTTGTAGAGTCTTCCTCCTTGAACTCCCTTGCCTCTAGTACACTAAGCTATGTGAATGATTGAAAAAATGGCATTGAATCCTAAGTATATTTGCTATTGAGTTCATTCACCTCACTTTTAATGTCAATTCCTACAAAATATTTCATAATCTGTTCATATTTTGAGTTTGAATACATGCCTTTGATCTTGGAAAATCGAATGGTTCATGTTTAGAGGTGTAATCATTGCCATTGACGATTTAAATGCTTTGACAACTTATATTTCAATAATGCTTTATCATATCAAGATCATTGTGGGGTAGCGATATGGTAGAGTTATCATTTTACTCTCCCCACTTTACTGCACACCTAAACTTTACTTGATTTGGGATAACAAGTTAGACAGTCTCATACTAACACCCTATGCACACCCATTTAGACTCCCATAGGATGGTGGGTTAATTCTAGCAGTTGAGTGATTGTTCACTGCCATACTGTAGTGTCACTATTTACCCCTTGTGGAGCTGTGGTATTGGATTTTTTAATGTATTTTAGGTGGGAATATAGAGGCATATTATGAATGCAGTATTTTAGATATCATTTTATTGAAAAGATTGAATAATTTTCTAAGTTTACAGTCTCTTAGTTTTAGTTTTAGTTTTTAGTGTTAGTCAGACCTAAGAGATCATTTATTTATTTGTAATGAGGAGGCTTAGTAAAGTAGAAAAACTTTTAGCATAGGAATTGAGGATTTAGTCATTGGGCTCAAAGCTAGTTATGACAATGAAACTAGGTAAATTTTGGAGGTTCTAACATAGGGATTATTATTTTTAAAATTTTTGCCTAATTATGGAACCCTTGTACCTTGAGGATTTTAGTCTTATAATTCATCATTGATGTCTTGTTCTAGTTCTAATATTTTAAAGTTATCACACTATAAGTTGATGAGGAGATTTAAGTCAAGGGGTTGCTTGACCATCACCTTTGCCATTGATGTCAAAGGTGGAGAATTGAAGCAATAAAAGATAACATGATCCAGAACAACACGATAGTACTAAAGTTAGGGGGAGCATAACAGTAAGGGGGAGAATGACAGGGAATTCTACTTGTCTTTTCACACAAATTATTTAATAGTATAGGTTAAATATTTTGTTCACCTAATGTTAAGATATCTATATGTATTATTAAATCATATATGTTCATTATTGTTTCCTTCACACAAGCATATTCAATGCATGTGGAGGCTAAAAGTTGTATTACAGACTAAAGTTATCCAAATATCATATAAATGACTACAATTTATTACCAAGATTTTAAAGAGTCATTTAATTTCACAGGTATCTTGTTGCATTATTTGATACCTTCAGACCTTGCTTGCTTCTTTTCATATCTAGCAGTTCTAGAGAAGTTAGAAAAGTCTAGCATCTAGAAAATATATAGGACATACAATAAATTATATTATAAGTAAAAAAATTAATTTCAACCAAAGTAAGAAAACTAATAAGAATGGTTGAACCTAACTTTAAATGCACTTCAAATCTGTAGTGAACATCTCAAGTTTTGTATATAATATACTAGCAAAATAGTAATGATTACATTCAAAAGTGTATCAGTAAAATAACAGTGAATAATCACACCTATACTCAGATATTTATTACATTCAATAATAAATTACACCATGCATATAACCAATGTTTAGGTGACAAGATAACAAGTTAAGGTGACAAAACATCATCATAATCATCTGCATTGCTAGTAAAATTAGAATCTTGATCACTTGTGTCTACATCTACTTGATTTTATTCCTCATCCTCATCTATGGAATGTAATACATTATCTCTCCCAATCTCTTCATTGGTAATCAAAATCTCTTCTTCAAACACTCCATCAACATCTTTATTCACTTCTTCAAATGTTTCTTGTAAATTAACATATTGCCCATCAGGCATTATATCGACAACTTCCCTGAATTTTCATTTTGAATGAGACTCTATTTGAATGACATACGGCCATCTTGGGATTTTTAAATCATCAATTATAAATGATTGGTTAATTTGAAGAGGGGAAACATATGGCTCATCTGTCTCTGATCAAAATTGTCATGTATTTGCGCATACAAATCCATACTCATCAAATTATATTGTGGATGGTCGGATCCACTTATATTTTAATAATATAGGACTATTTTCATAAAAATCCACTTGAATAATTTCTTGGATGAATCCAACATAAAATTTCTTCTCATTTTCATGAAGAAATTCAACACTAACAACACAATCACAATTTGTGTTTTTCTTCCACTCTTAAATGACTAGCATAGGCCCACATTCCACTAAAATTCATAGTCCATAAATGTGGAGATTGTGAAAACTCACTTTCCTTAGTTGTTATATCTTGACCTTCTTCTTTTGCATAACTGACTGCATTAGCAATCCATTCTTTAAATTTTGGAAAAGAATCACCTCCAATCAAATCATGACGTTTGCACTTTTGAGGTCAATGTTGCATCCAAGTTTGTTTCTCTTCATATTTTATACATAAAATATTAATATACAAATAGTAAGATTAATATTATAAATGTGTAAATGTAATTGAGTATTTAAATTATTATGTAATTTTTTTACCTATACCACTTATCAAATGAAGATGTGTTTTAAAGAATATAGACATGTATCACACTTCTTTTTTGATGTGATAGCTTGAAGCGACATCCATTGCCTTTTAGTACTTCACTTGAAACTCTCTCATCTTCATCATCATCCCATACGTGTTGATTGAAATTTTTGAAATCCTTCATATATTCTATGCAAATTCTCATGGTCTTTTGCATTGAATATCCCTCAGACATGCTGCCTTCTAGTTTTACCCTAAGACAAACAATTTTTTTCAAAACCTTGATATATAGTTCTATAGGATACATCCATCTTGTTATTAATGGGCCAAAATTCTCTAGTTCATATTCTAGATGCATCAAAAGATGCATAGAAATGTTAAAGATTATTGGTGGAAATTCCCATTCTAATAGACAAAAGAAGTCAACAACCTCCTCCCTCTAACTATCAAAGTTCAAAGGATCTAATACATGTAAACTCATTCTCTTTAATATTAGGCCCAACCTTATAATTTCCAATATAGGCCCCTTTGCCAAACTTGATATATTTACCACAATAGGTAAAATATTATTGATTATGACATGATAGTCATGGGTCTTGAGGCCTCTTAAGCTATTAATGTCAGTTTAGATTCTAGTACTACTACTTACATATCTAGTGCGAAAGTGAGTCTAAGACATCAACTGTAAGAATTATACACGTTCTTTTGTCTAGATATAAAGAGCACTAGGTTTTATATATTTTTCATCATCATATTTTTCAACCCAAAGATTTTGATGAATCTTTAATTGCCAAAAGTCTTCACATGATGAAATAGTATCAAAAACACCAAAAAGAGTTTATATAATAGCATAGCCTCTATTTTTCTCAGTATACATAAAGTCAACAGTATGCCTAATGGCTATATCCTTAAAGTATGGAAACTTATATAATATGCACAACCATTTTACATGACTTTTATTACATGGATCATATCTCCTACCAACAATCCCATCATTTTCAATTATAAATGACATTATTTTTTGTCCATTCTCAATAATGTAATCACCCATTACTAGCAATGGTACTTCACGATTCTCTACTGACCATTGAAACATGTTTTTGATCAAAGATATGGATGATCCATTTTAAGTAAAAAATGATGTCCATAATAAATACAGTTACGCAAACTTCTTGAGTACCTCAAAAAATCCTTAAAGTTGTAAGTAGACATCCATGGTATCCATGAATAGTGAGACTAGACAATGTGCCATATCTAGGAAGATCATGAATCATAAATAATAAGGAAGCTCTTAAAGTGAATTTGATTGAATGACCATCCCTTAAAGATTGAATTTCTTCAATTCCTTTCCACAATTCCATTAGTTCATTACATAATGGCTCTAGATAAGCATTAATTTTATCTCAAGTCACACTTTTCTTTCCTAGTATAATCAATGATAGTATTAAGAAAAATAATTTAGTTACTAACCATAGAGACAAGTTATAATTTATTAAGAACATTGGCCAAGTTGACCATTTAGTACTTTGATCTAAGAATGGGTTAACCCCATCTAGATCTAAACCCAACCTCATATTATGAGGATCTTGAGAAAAATCAAGCCATCTATTATCAAATTCCATCCATATCTTAGATTCAAGCACATGTCTTTGTTTTCCATCGTGCTCTTATTTTGGGCATGCGATTGCATAAGTTCAGCAATGTCTCTACACCTATACATTTGGATTAATCATGTGATTATTGAAAAGTGGCAAAAAACCTTTATTAGAACCATAACTGATTTCAATCCTTGTCTATACCTTGCTTCATGACATTTTGGACATTCACTCTAACTTGCAAGATTATTTTAAAATAATACACAACCATTCACACATGTGTGGATGCTTTCATAGCCTATGCCTAGCTTAGTGATTTGCTTTTTACATTGACTTTGTTTTGTTGGCAATGTGGAGTCAAGTGGTAACAAAGAGCTTAATAATGCCAATAATTTATCTACAGTCTCATTTATCCAACCAAGAACCACTTGTAAGTTAAGAATTTGAAGGATTATTGTCAAATGACTTAACTTGTAATTATCATACACGGGCTATAAAACATCCTCTATCAACTTGACACATTCATTGTTTGAACTCTCATTCAACATTCTATCAACTTAAAACCCTTCATCTAACATTATTGCCTCTTTATATATGTTTGGTGCCACTTCATCTATGTTTGTTGCCTCTTAATCTCTCACACTCTACAATTCTATCATATCTTCATAATAATTATAATCCCAAGGGCTTATACCACTATGCCCATATCTTATCATATGTCGATAAATCGCATTTCTTTTTTTCACCTTTTCACCAAGACAATCATTACATGGACATGGATATTTGTCCATGTCCCTCTCATCGACTAATCTCTCATCATATGCATGGTATTGATCCATAGTCAACCTTCAACATTGATCCATCTATAATGTTCTACATTCCAGTATTAATTTAGTTTCTTATTTCAAGAAAAAATAGACATATGAAAAACTCAACTTACTCAAGATCTAATACATGTAAACTCATTCTCTTTGGCACTCTTCAGCACTTACCCATAATTTAGAGCACTTCACAAAATTAATATACATATCACTCTACTAAATTATATTTAGAGCACTCTATAAGATATAGAACACTTTGTAGCAATTCAAATTCAAGAAATATAGTTGGGCATCACTCTATAGAATTAGATGTTCTTTTTATGACTAGAAACAAACAAATGCTATTTTTATCCATGTTTTATTGAGGGCCTTCCTTGTCTAGATTATAATTAAAAAAAATGCTTTAGCAATGGAACATGGAATTTATGCTTTTTCTATTGATGAACCACAAGCATTTAAACATATGGAAATCTTGTGAATGTTAATGAATACACAAACACAAACAAACAGGCTAATGAAATCTTTGTTGTAATTTTGAGCATTACTTACTAGCATAAATTATTAACATGTTGAGATAAGATGACTTATTCTAACAATTGATACACTCCCATGTGTGGACATATAGTATGAATTAAAATAGCTTGGTGACCACATTGATTTGATGAACTAGCATAACTTTCAACAATGCCATATGAGACCATATTCTAGGATTCTATGCAAATAATAGTCTAGGCTTGCACACAATGTTAACCAAGTATTGAGGTCTAAGCTAGGGATATGAGCCCGTGGTTTAATGGAGAAGTGATCAAAAGAATTAAAATTTGGATAAATGTTACAAGTTCAATTACCATATGATCTAAAATGCATAGAAGAAATTAATGAAAAAATAGTCTGCTAAAATTAGAATTGCCTATATGGTTATGGTACTTAGTTGCCTATGTAACTACTGTAAGTTACACCAACCAATAAAAAACTAATTATGATGTACATGCACTACCCATGCCATGAATACTTAGTGAAAAGGAGCTTTAGGGATTAGGTTGGTGAATTGGTTACAAAATTATAAATTAATATCATACCCGTGCATGATAACATGGAATATAAATAGACAACTTCAAGATATGGTCACTACATTGCATTGATTATACAATGAATAAAAACATCCAATTCTTTCACAATCTCAAGAAATCCAAATTATTACAAGGTAGTCAATGTATTATGACAAGATATCCTCCTATTTATGTAACTCATATCTTATAATACATCGATTTTGTTCTCTTAGGTAGATACAGTTGCCAATCAAAAAGCTATAGATTTTGTGTTTAATGTAATGAGGGTTTTGAATTACCCCTAATTCACTATAGAGGGCATCCCCAAATTTGACTTCACTATAGAGGGCCTCACCGACTTCAAATTCATTGTAACAAACTCCAAATTCCTTGCCTACCTTTTTAGAAGTTTCCATGTCCTCTCTAAATAAGTTTTATTGCCCATTCAAGTAGCTGTTATACTTATATGCTAAAACCCAAAATGCCTCATGCCATCAAATTAGCACACAAACCCTCTCTGGTTGACTCTAGATCCATTAATAATTAACAAACCCTCCTATTTGTAAAGGTTCATTAAAAAAATGATGCCAATTTTAATACCCACTCCCCCATCAAAATACCTCTACCAAATTCTGCACTCTACTATATTCCCCACTCCCACCAATAATTTCCCACTTTATTATTAACCCTAAGTGTGTAATACAACCCACTCCTACCAATAATTTCCCAATTCAATTTTTTTTTAATTACACACTTTAATATCATATTTTTTAATTTTTATTTGTGTGACTAATTATTTAGTCATTTTTATTTGTGTGACTAATTATTTAGTCATGTTTTTACCTGACAATCAAATAAGTCATTTATTTAGTCATTTATAACTATGTTGCAAAAAATTAGTAGAATGTAGTAATTTTTAGTTGTCATGATGAAAAGTTTTAGTCACATAGTCATTTATTTGCCAAATTCTACTAGTGAATGGAGGTGTTGGAATTGATTTTTCAAAATAGATAAGGTCCTCTTTCCCCAATTCTGTTAGGTGAGTCAGGGAAGAATCTTGGATAACATAGAAAGTGTGAGATGATTGGTATATGGGTGGGATGAGAATCAAAGAAGGAAACTACCCTTCATATATTATTCATGTTGACCACATTCTCTTTGGGATTTGGGTCTAGAATACTGTCAACATTATTGGTGTAAGGGGTAGGCTTATCATTATAGTCTTGGTGATTTGGAAGAGGGTCTTTGTAGATGGCCAGATGAGCATTAGCTTGGTCAAATATTGAGTTTTGCTTTATGTTTCATGAACTTTGAAGGAAATTTTGTAGGCTTGTTTATGCTTATGAATGAGAGAATCATGGTCAAAATTAGGACCAAGGAGGAAATCCATAGCTAAGTTACAAAATTACCTACAAGTCTCATGAGAATGACCCCAACTAACATGAAACCAACATAATTTATTTGGATCATACCATGATTTCATAGGATTAGTGGGATCAATCTCTTATGGAAGAGGCCTTGGTACACATTTTTGTAATTACACCAAGGATAAAGGCTTATGAAATTTAATGATACTTGTTGGAGAAAAGTGAGGATTAGGGATGTGGTTTAGAGGGGAAACTTGTTCTAAAGCATGGTCAGGACCAATAACTTAAATATTATGAATGGTATCATAGGAATTAGTGACACCATAATTAGTAGCTTGATGATTTTTATTTTAAATGAGAATATGAGTGCTCATACAAGGTTTGGATGGCTCAAACTAATGCATGAGTAAATCTTGGCACTTGGCTTGGTCAATGGCCTCTTCTAAAGTTCATGGAGAAAGAGTCCAGACTCGATATTGTAATTTAGGATATAGATCATTGGTGAATAAAGTATTGGATAAAATCAAAGGATTTTTAAGGATTCTAATCATTATTTTCAAATAAAAGTAGAAAGAAGGAATCACTCCATTTTGCCAAGAAGATGGTAGGTAGGTCTAAAACCTTGCTTAAAACCTACACCCTGTAAATGCACTTTTTTGATGTTGTGAGACTTGTTAAGGTATAAATAAAGAATGTTGAGAGTATTATAAATTATGAGGGAAGGATTATAGGCTATCATAGTGATGTGATCAAAGGAAAACTTTATTGAGTCTTCAAAACTTTCATAAGGAGCCAAAAAAAAGTTTCATAAGCCTCCAAGAAGAGTTTTAGAGATTTTAAATCATAAAAAGAGTTATAGTGAATTTAAACATGTTAATACATGTTTTAAAGATGATTATTCAATATTTAAACGTTAGATCAAGTCCTTATTGAGTCTAAAAATCAACCTACAAGTCCACTAGTTGTACATAGTCTAGAAAAGTGCAAAAATAAATAAAGAAAAGCTTATTTTCTCCATGTTTTTAGGATCATCTATCCAAGGTTTTGCTAGCTACGCATGCTTAATACTCTTCCTATTAGGCCAATTCTAATGCCACTTATAGTAAACTATAATAACTCCTAAGATATTTTCTATGGGCTAATTCTGAAAGTCACTAGGGCTTTCATAGAGTTTCCCAGAACATATGTTGTTGGCCTAAGGAAGCTGGTAGTATAGGTCTTTTGGATATTAAAATTCAAGGCCTTGATCTTGTTGTTAAATGGATCATTAGGGGTCTTATTGATGATGAAGCCTGGAAGATTCTTCTTTGCACTATATTTATCAAGGGATCCCATATGGTAGGAAGGCTTGGCAAGCCCTAGAAATTCACTTCCTTCTTGTCACCCCAGTGCTAGTTAAAATTAAGGATACTTTTATTATGAAAAGCCTATGGAAGACATGGGAGAAGCTTAAACCCCATCTTACTTGGATAGGTGAGGGTTTCAAAAATGACCCATTCATTAATTTCCATTCTTTTTAGTGGTTATATTGATTAAATTATCATAATATTCCCTTTGTTAAGTCCCTAAGGTGTAAAAAATATAGGTGATCTTTTTTTCAAGGTGAATCAGTCTTAGGTCACTTGGAAACAAATTGAGAACAATTTTATTTAAATAATTCAGATGCAGAGGCTATAGTAGAAATTTAAGGTTCCATATCTAATGAGTATTTACATAAGAGTCAAATCCCCTATTCATTAAAGGAAGGATTGGCATTGGCTTACAAACACTCCTTTGACTATATATTCTCCTCAATTGGGTTATAATTTTTTATCCCCTCAACACATTTTAGATGAAATGTTCAACCTAAGATGGAATATTTATTCCAGTCATGGGGTTTGGGCTAAGCTATTTAACACTATGTGGTATGCTATCATTGAGCCCAAAAAAGCTCATTTTTATGGTGTCTCCTTTTTACATGTGGGTGATCGGCTCAAGAATCTAGGGGTTTTAAATCCCATCTACCTGACTTGTCAAGTAATTTGAGACATTTAATTACATTTTTTGGTTTTGATCTCATGCACAATCTATGTGGCATTGGATTCATTCCCTCTTTCGGCCTTTTTGAATTGAATTATTTATATGGAAAATAGCTCTTTTTGGGGACTTGACTTTGATTTATATAAAATAAAATAGATTTTGGTAGACCTTTCAAATTGATATTTTATTTTATATATGGAAAGCTATAAACTATGCTTGATTTAATCATGAAGAGCTAGAACATAGTTTTTATATTACTAATAAAATTACTATTCTATCTAATGTTACTCTTCAAATTCAAAGCCAAAATAATAAAGTTTTCTTGGAACTTAACCATCTATAGTGTATGCTCGACCATTAGGGAAATATCATGTGGGTAGTTAGCTGAGAACTTTTTGAGCCACCCCATTATCCTACAGCTCCTCAAAGGTAAGGATGCGATACACATCAAAAATGTTATAGAACTAGACACAAGATTAATTATCCTCTTTGATCACCACTTTGGTGGTCTTCTCCATAATTTGGTGGTCTAAGTGGCTCTTATAGATCTAGAGGTGATGGTAGGGGCTAAGTCCCTCCTCCCCCAAATCATGATGGTGATAATAAGGGTTGGGGTCCTCCCCCCAAAGATAAATTTCCATGATTGGATTTGTCAATATCTCTTGAAAGATACAAATATTATGAATTATAAGCTCAATAAATTGACAATTGGGAGCTCTTACCTGTGGATTAGGATCCTCCCGCTCTGGGAAGATGGGGTGATAAGCGTCAAGACCAGTTGTCTCCACCATCTCCCCTGACTTTCATATTTTTCATGGATATTTAATTGTATTTTTTATTTATTTTTTCCTATTCTCTTTGTGTTTATCTATGTTGAACTATTGACATGATGTTTTTTGTGTGGTTATTTATTGACCACCTTTTAGACTCTTCATGAGGTGTTTTTTCCCTCGATGTGACTTTGCTCATGGGGTGTGACTTCTCCACCTATTTTTTTATATGATTATCATTGTAATATAATCATATTTTATTCATATATGTATATATGATCTTAAATAATTTTTTTTCATAAAACTAAAGTTATGATTTTTTTGGTGCTTTAGGCCTACTTGTTGGCCTGCTAGAGTTTGGAGGTCAAAAATCATCATAAAGTAAAAATAAACCCTAAAAATTGATAAGAATTCATAGTAACATGTTATAAAACTATTAAAAGTGTTTTTAAAGTGTTATAAATTCTAGAGAAAAAGTTATGCTAAAAACTCAGTCTATAGGCCTACTTTTAGACCCAAAAAACCCCTATTTTGAGTTTTTTTTTATGATCAGCACTGGTTGAAGGTACTAGTTATTTTTATGAGTTGAGAAAAAATTATATATGTGTGATAAATAATTTCATGGAGTAAAAAATCCTTTTTTAATTTAAATTTGTGGTCAATAAGGCTTGTAGGCCTGATTATCTCTCTCAAACAAGTTACATGTTGATCTTCCTTTGAGAGATCCATGGTATTAAGCCTTTAAATCAAGTTTTTATAGGATTATACATAGTTATAAAGACATGATGTTTCCATATAAGAACCCTATAAAACTATTTTTAGGTCTACACCAAGATTTCTATAGGTTCCTCACAAGGATCATTAAAACAAGCATGTTTACAAGCCTAGAAGACTAAGAGTTCAATCACCTAGTTGCAGACCTAAAGATTGAATAAATATAAGTTTTATGACCTCAATAACTATCTAAAGAACTCAAATTTTTTTATAAGGGTATTTTTAAGGTTGTAGAGGGCTGATTACAATTTTTTAAGGTGAAAAAAGAGATAAGATGAGGCCTTCAAAGCAAGAAAGTACATGTTCTTGGCTTCTGCAAGAGCTCTTATAGACAAATATGAGGATGAATCAAAATTTTCACCTCTCCAATATACCTTCACATAAAATTCAAAGTTTATTTCAAGCATTCCATTCTTATACAATGTTTCTAACATGATTATGGGTGAAGTAAGTGGTTATTACGAGCATGATGGGGGTATGAAGGCATTTGAAAACTAATCCTATAAATGTGTAACTCCCTCTAAGGAGTGGGAATTAGGTCCAAGTCAATTAAAACTCTAAATATGGAATAAAATACCTCCCTCAAGTCAAACTTTCAACAATCATGATGGTCATGGAAGGTCAACTTGAGCTAGATTCTCTCTAGCATGCATGCATGGGAGGTAGAGGTAGACAAGTTTGGGCTGAAAATAGGAATTTTAAAAGAGTGTGTAAGCATTGAAGGAGCATATTAATCATGTAAAATAATAAAATTAATGTCTCTTCTTGCACAACTATGCCAACTTGCTTTAGAGAGCTTCATGGAGTAGGCTTGAACACAACTCAACAAGCTCTATCTACAACCTTGTAGCTTGATCAACACATCACAAGATCTAATACCATGATACAAAAAACAAAATAATGCATATGAGTAATGGATTAACATATGAGATCAAGAGCAAAGGCATGCATGAAATCAACACAATATATATGTAGAAAAACCTCCAAGAGGTAAAAAAACCACAAAGATTATTCATATTATGAGAAACTAACAAGTTCCCAATACAATTTTCTTCCTCTCACTTATTCTTAATCAATCTTCACATAACTTAAAAATGTGTTCTCCACACTTCCTCATTTGTCTCAACTCTTTTTTTTCATTGCATCTTATAATATAAACTCTTTATTATATAGAAAAGGTAATCTAACCATTTTAATGTGACCTTTTCCAACCACCACATTAATGGGTCCAACCTATCCAAAGGTCATTTAATATATTTTATTATTTATTTACATGCAGATGAGGTCATGATAAATAATAAAATATATTATTATTTAACTAATGTAATTTAATATATTAAATGTACATAAATAACACCATGTAATCATTAATTTTTATAACACTCCCCCTTAATGTTAATTGGGGTGCATTCCATAATCACCTTTAAAACAAAGAAGTTATACTCCATGAACCATCCACATGATGAGTTTTAGGAGGTAATAATTGAAGAAAACATCTTTCATCATGCCATAGTCACCTTTAAAAGAATTATATTATGTTAACATAGTCACCTAAAGGTATTACACTATTTAACTATAGATAACCAAAGGTATTCCACTATGTAACTGCAATCATAGAGTCACCTTTAAATAGATTACACTATACAACTATAGATACCCAAAGGTATTACACTATGTAACTACAATCACATAGTAACATTTAAAAGAATTACACTATATACCCATAGACACCTAAAAGTTTTGCACTATGTCCCCATAGGAACCTTTAAAGGAATTACACTATGTTACCCTAAACTATTTAGAGTGAGTTTATGCTATCATGATCATGAGACTACATCCCACAGTGAGAATACATCTAATAAGTTCTCACTAATCAACTAAGCATATTTGAGTCTTTTATAACATAAAGACCTCCATGCTACTATGTATTGGGTATAATGTATACTTCCATATGAAGTTTATCAAAATCACATAAAGTGTTATATTACAATGATTTACAATAAAAATAAATATAGAGAGATATAAGGAAACATACGACCCACACAACTATTAGGAAGTGACATTGTCATACACACTTCCTCTCAATGCCAACTTCAATAGGCCCAACATTGAATAAACTTCAATAAGCTTTAGTTCATTGGTGATGCATTGAATTTTTTGTCAAAGCTATACAACTTTGATTATCACCAAGAAGGGCGGTATAATGAGGAACTTCCACACAACATTTTTCTATCATCCTTCATAGCCACAAGGCTTCTTTAGCAACTTCCACAAGAAGTGAACCAAGTGATAACACCTACAAAAAACATAAACACATATCCAGAATTAGACTCATCATAATATGGTTAGCATCAAAATAACTAAATAAATTAACATAATCAAAGGAAGAATAATATAAACCAAAATTTACAGTTCCTTTTATATATTAAAATATCTATTTTGTTAATTTCTAATGATCCAAGTATGTATCTTGAATGAATCTGGAAGCAACACTCATATAATATCAAATATATATCCTAAATATGGTTAGGTAAATCAAACTACCGAAAATATATTTTTAAACAACGGTTAGCTTTATCACACACAAATTTTTGGATCAAACTTAACAGCAACTTCAACAATACTAGATGAAGACTTACAATCAAGTATGTTAAATTTAACAAGCATGTTATGTGATGCACATACAATAAATTCACTAATAATCTAATACTAAGTTAGTCAAATATTAGATATCTTATTAGGAATGATGCATATTATAGATTGAGTCATGGTGATTTCTTCTTCCTTTTAAAGTCAACACTACACGTTTGCATTTCATACTAAACTGACATAAAATAGGTTTAAAAAGCAAAAATTTTAGTGTGTTTATATTTGATTTTACAATAAAAATAAATATTCTAGTGACTAAATAATATCCACTTAGTTGATTGTAAAATAATTAAAAACACAAAGAACTGCATCAAAAGTGAAAGTCATAAAAGTGTCATAAGTGTTGCAAGACAACTTAACACTAAAAATATATAAGGAAGCTTCAATTCAAATAAAGGACTGTCCCAATAGATCTAAAAGGTTCAAATATCTATAGATTGATTGGTCACATGACCATCTTCAACAAAAAAAATTGATAAGTCAAAAAGTATTTAAAGTATCAAAAGTGTTACAAGATTCACATGTGAGAGATTTTGCATGACTAACAATTTTTTTTTTGACTAATTATTTTAAAATAAATTAATTAATTTTGATAAAAAAGAATAATGAAATTGGGATTTGAATTCAAGACCTTGGATCTACAAGTGTTATCCAAAATTGGTTTGGCCAACTCCCATTTGTCCACACACAAGCCTTTACATGCAAAATACTATTTTTAAAACATATTTTATTTATTTTGAATTTTTAAATCAAAATATTAAATGCATATAAAAATTAATATTTGCTGACTATATCTAGAAAATAATTAAATGTTTTACACTTTTTTTTTAGAAAGACAACTCAATAAATGGAAGGCCCACCACAGTACTTGCATGGAAAAAGGTATTTATTAAAAGTAAAGATTTAATAGATAATTTTAGAATACTATTACTAACCATTATATTTTCATTTTCATAGTAGTAGGTAAAATTATGGTGTAGGGTAGAATTTGGTAGCAGAAGGGGAGGTCAAGGAGATCACTCTAGTCCTGAAACACACCTCAAACACCTTGTACAGGGTCTTTTAAGCACCAAACACAAGCAAGTATTTGAACATAGTCTTGAGATGCATTGATTGTCATTGATGTCAAGGTAATCTTAATATATAATGCATTAATGAAAAAGTGATAGGTTCCAAGTAGATTTGAGAGTGCCTATCATGTGTGCAGGTCTTTGGGATAATAGATAATGTTGTTGATGTTTTGTTCCTATTATAGAGGTCATATAAGGTGGAAAGAAGGCTTTGTGTTCTTATGAAAGTAAAATGAATTCATTAGAGCATTCATATTAATGTCTAGGTTCTCTTAATCATCTTGGAAAATCAAGATGAGTAAGCAAATTAATGACACCATCATTCACATATGTGGTAGTGTCTAAAGGAGTTGGTCATATGGGTTTAATCAATTTTGTGCCAAGATCATATAGTCTATGTTTCAAGTCATGAGGTGGTGTGTAGTAAAAGATATCAAGCTAAAAAGTTGGCCTTCTAGGTAGATTTTAGTGTTTCCCATACTTAGCCAATTTCATAATATCAAGGGACCTTTATACAGGGCTGTCAGTGTCGAAACATCACTTGATTGGATGAAGACCTAAAGTCAAGAGTGAGGTTAATAAGTCAAAGGATCCTGAGATTGAATGAAATGATAACATGTGTTATAAACATGGTGATTTAGTAGTAGATTGATGGTGTGAATCATGTCAATAATTCAATAAGCATAGATTGCATGTGAGGTTGCCAAGGGGCATAAGAACAGAGATTGATAGCAGGGTACACAAAAGGCATATGGGGATGCCAGGTGTCATGATCTCAGAAGCACATATCAAAGATAAAGAGCAAGAGACTCTCAAGGAGATTGATGGAGTGTATTTGATCAATTATATAGGGGCCATGAGATGAAGACACGTGTCTAAAGCTTTTGCATTACACAGTGACCATTGGAATTTGAATTTTCAAATTAACAAAGGAAAACTACTGCTCATTGTTTTTTTATATCTTTTGATGGAATATGAATTTGAAGGTGGTATAAAAAGAAAAGTTATAAAAGACTCCAAGGGATATCTATAAAATTAGTTATAAGGTTTGAATATTCATACAGTTACAGTTATTGAGCTTCAAAATTAACTATGTTTGACCATCTTTTGCAAGTGACCTAAAAAGGATGTTTGTATTTGTCTTAATGGTATTTGAATGTTTCAAGGTGAATATCTATTGGATAATTTTTTAGACTCCATGAGGTTCATTTGTGTGTATAATCCATATTCAGTATGAATAAATGCCTAGAAGTTGATTGTTTGTTTGTTCATGGTGTTCTTGTCTACAAGACTAATGTTTGAGTAGATTGTGCATATGCAGAGGAATATAGTGATGGATGTAATCACTTAAAGGTGTCTTATGGGTCATGTATAATTAACCTATGCATTTATAAGTGGTCTTGTGTTCTTAATTTACTCAATAAAGTGCTAAAGAGGTGAATAGGTCTCCATGAGACCTATAAGGGATATTGAGGCTTATTTGAAAGGTGTAGATGCTTAAGGGTGACCCATGGATGCTATGGCTGACATATGAAGGTGGTATTGAGATATGTCTTGGTTTAATATAATCCTTAATGGTTAAGGCAAGTCTTATGGCTGACTAAGAAGTTGATATTCATGAAGGCTATATAAAGAGTGAAATTAAAGGTGATGGTTTATAGATTTTTTGAAGTGAATGAAGTGGAGAGTAAGTGTGCATAGCGGATGGATTGAAGAGTAGAGAAGGTTGAGAATTGTGTGTATTACCTTTAGGTCATAATTCTAATGTCATAATAGTGTACTTATAGGATTGAATATTGAGGATGAGCGAAGAGGTCTAGAGTAATCTAAAAGGGTGTTTTGGATGCATTGCTTGTGTGTGCAAGATTGAGAGAGTGTGACGGGTTGAAAGAGAGATGTTATACATTATTTATCCATCATATTGAAAGGAAATTATAATTATAGAGCTTCTAATTTTATAGATGTTGTGTGAATTCTCAATATCTAGACCAAGTTGGTACTTGTTCATGCTTAGGGGTGGGTGTTCCTTGTGAAGTGGGTGCTTCACTAAAAGGTCTCATGTTTGTGATCATTTTATAGGAAAATTAGTCCATGTGTTTACAATATTGAGAGTGAGTTTTATTCTCCATGAGGGTTTCCCACATAATTTATGTATTGTGTGCTTGATCTCTCATCATGTTTCTTATTCATTGTTATAAATGACTTGTATGCTTTATGAATGCTTGTGGTGATTAATTAGGGGTTTAAAAGGATTGGAATTGAAGTTTGAATTATCTTTCATCACTAATTCACCTCCCCTCTTATTGATTGTACCTCTAACATAGATATGAGGTTAAATATTGAAAAATGATTTTTTTAATTTTTACTGTTATACAAAGGTATACAGATGTGCCTAGGTGTGGAAAAAAACTTAGAACAATGACAAGATACTATAGATGACTCTCTAAACCATTTTAATAGGCTTTAAAATAGATAAATCAACCTTTAAATATAAGTAAGAGGTTGTAAATTGATCAAGAATAAATTTTTACTATATTTTTCCTTAATGGAGCCATATAATGGTGCTTATGGGGAGAATAAAAAATTAAAATGAGCCAAATAAGTGCTTCACAGAGTCTACAAAGGTTTTAGACTGTCAAATCTACCTGATTTCTCCCTTCAAGACCATATAAAGATAAAAATTTATGAAGGGATTATTTTTTTTAAAAATTCTACCTCTCATAGGCCATACAGAGATGCATGAGAGGAGAGAAAAAAATGAAATCAATTATAAGGGTTCAAACCAAACAAAGTAAAGGTCAAAAATGCTTAGAAATGGCCAAACTAAGCAATTATAATGATCAAAATTGAGATTTTTTCCCCCAAAACTATATATTTTACTGATTTTTAGCTTTTACATGCTAAAAAAATGGTGCTCGGGAGGAAAGAGAAAATGAAAAATCTTTAAAAACTACCTTTGAGGCTCTCAAGAAGCTTAGAAATGCTAAGGGACAAAATTTTGACTAATTTAGATAACAAATAACAATAAATAATATTGAAAATCATTTTTTCTTACTAGGTCCTTTGGTAGAAAACCATACCATAGGATGTACAAGTCCTCCAAAAGGTTGAAAATGTCTCAAAAATGACTCCAATTGGTCAGATCTGCCAATGAACACTTGTAGTGCATAGATCACAAGTAGAAAACCATACCATAGGATGTACAAGTCCTCCAAAAGGTTGGAAATGTCTCAAAAATTAATCTAATTGGTCAGATCTGCCAATGAATGCTTGTAGTACATAGATCACAAACTTGATGAAGAGAGAATCCCAAAAAAACTCTTATGAATATGCCACAGGATATATAAGAGGATTTTTTAATCAAAAATGAGCTTGAACACAACTCAAAAAGCCTGATCTATAACCTTGCCACTTTATCAACACATCACAAGCTTTGATACCATAGTAAAACAAGCAAAATAATGCATACAAGTAATGGATCTAGATATGAGATCAAGAGCAAAGGAATACATGAAATCAACACATGATATATGTGGAAGAACCTCCAAGAGGTCAAAAATCCACAAAGATTATTCATATTATGAGAAACTAATAAGTACCCAATATAGTCTTTCTTTCTCTCACTTCTTCTCAATCAATCTTCACATAACTTTGAAATGTGTTATCCATATTTCCTCATTTGTCTCATTTTTTTTTTCCATTTCATCTTACAATATAAAATCTTTATTATATAAACAAAGTAATCCAACCATTCTAATGTGACCTTTTTGAACCACCACATTAATGGTCCAACCTCTCCAAAGGTTATTTAATATAGTTTATTATTTATTTACATGAAGATAAGATCATGATAAATAATAAAATAAATTATTATTTAACTAATGTAATTTAATGTATTAAGGGTACATAAAGAACACCACTTAACCATTAATTATTTTAACATCATGATGGTCATGGAAGGTCAACTTGAGCTAGATTCTCTCTAGAATGCATGCATGGGAGGCGGATGTACGCAAGTTCAATCTAAAAATAGGAGTTTTGAAGGAACACATTAATCATCCAAAAGCAATCCTAAGGACAAAAATAGTAAAGATTAAGGTCTCTTCTTTCACAACTATGCCAACTTTCTTGAGAGAGCTTCATGGAGCAGGCTTAGGGCATTCAAGAGGAGTTAATTTTTCCATTTTCCATGATATCTTCTTTTGCATGGGCTGAATTATGATGTAACAACAAAACTTATGAGATATTATAATGCTCTTCTCTTCTCTATTTCATATTATTTCTTATATATAGGGTTGGAAATTCTTTATTTTGTATCCCTCTACTAGGTATAACAAAACTCTACTTCTGTAGAGACTTGTATTGTTGGATCAAGGCTTTTTGAATTGAATAAAGACTAGTTTTTACCTTCTATAAGCTTGTATATTGTGTGATTTTAGTGTTTTGTTGATCTATACGTGTGATAGAGAGTGTTCACCCTTGTGTATGTCCATCTCCCCTTCACCTTGGTGTAAGTAGGCATGCCTTTTGTAGGTCATATGTTATGTTACAACTTGTTATGCTTGTGATTAGTTGTGGAAGTTCACTAATTATGTCTTATGAAAGACCTTTTGGTTATCCCTTCTATTTATAGTATAGGCCACCACCTTCATATGAAACACTTATGCTTGAGAAACCCAATTTTGAGATTCTATAAAATAAAATTCAGTATTTATCAATCTCATTATGTTATTTTAAGCAAGTAGATGAGATCCTCAATCTTGGTGCATTACCTCATTTTCAATTTTTCAACTTCATTATCTCTCTTTTTATGAATAGATTCTTAGTGTAGCTTAGATAGGTTTTTTTAGTATAGGTTTTAGGGCTATAACCTGATCTTAAATTAGTTGCACTATGGTTTGATAAGGATTTAGCCTTTTCCAGATATTAACTCCTATCAAAATAGGTCTTAAGACCTAACATGGTGTTTTTCAACATGACAATAAGCACCAATGGGGGTCATTTAACATATCTCAAAATCAAAACAAAATTAAAATGAGCCAACACCAAATGAGGCCATCCTTCTAGCACAAACTATTGTCTATGTTAAGTAGACTATAGCTATGGGGACAACTTGAAGAAGGGGCAATAGAAGTTTAGTAGATTCCCTCAAAACACTTGTAGGTTTCACTTCACTGACTTTATAAATGAAGGGAAAGACTTGTTAGGTTCTAAAATAAAATAAAAATAGAGGGAGGAGAATAAGGAAGATGAGGAGTTCCTGGTTTATAGAAGATGTAGAGATATAAGAATAAGTGTGTACCCAACCATAATTATACCACTGTGTGCCAATTTTCAAAATGAGCTTAAAATCATCATCGCACATGGAATAAGTCTAGGTAAATAATGATAATGAATAATCTATGAACTCTCCACCAAATATAAACACATAAGAGGGACATGTATCAAATTACACATAGGGACTTCAAAGTCATGCTGAAGCATCAAACACATAGACTAACAAGTGTTTCTAAGAAAATTAATAAAGTTCATAGATGATTAGAATAGTCAAACACATTATAATTACTAAATTCATCATTTGCAATAAGGTACATTATCGATCCTTTAGTATTTTCATACATTCGTTAAACACATAAGTTATTAGACAACATCCATATCATAAAACACCATTAAAAAGGGGTAAGAACTTACACGAATTTTAATAGAGCCTTCGTTACATACAAAATGTCAACCCTTATAAATATAATAGGACACTTATATAGGAGATATGGGACCTATCTCCAAGTAACATGGGATCCCACTCTGGGCCATCATGGCTTGAACTGTTTACAACTAAATTCAACTATAAAATATCTCTTACCCAAAAATAGGTGGAAATAAATCACCATGGCCCATTATAAAAGAATCAAGAGGAAGTTTGAGGGGAACCACTCCCAAATTGCTTGGGATGTTCCTGTTCAACTACTATTATGGTTGCCACTATGTCAAATTCTTAGTCTAATTTGGTCATATTCATGGGAGGATCCCAAAATATCAGCTCAACTTGGGCTAACAACTATCGGTGCACTTGGAGTGGGTCTCAAGGGTGACCTTTACCTTAGACAATTGGTTGATACTTCAAGTGGATTGGATTGAGAGATATAAAATCACCTTGGATCTAACCTTATTATCCTTTGACACCTTTCTTCTCATGACCTAATTAAATTAAGACAAGTGGACTTTGAATTCCCCTCTATCTAGTAAGGTACCATCTAGATGAAACAATATTATGATTTTGAATTCTTTAAGGTGAGTAAACATTCATTCCTTTCCCTCCTCTAAAGGTTCTATGATTGTTTGTGTTGAAGCTAACCACACCTTAATCGAGGCTCTCATGTTACCAACATAAGTCTTATATAAGTTTAGGTCTATGAGAGGAATGATCTTAATATTGGGGAACATACCCTTATGGAGAACCACATTGACCCTTTTTCATTTGTTGTCCATGCAATTAATTCTTTCTAAGTATGACTGCATGCGTTGGAGGTGATTTTTACTCATAATTAGTGTTTTTACCACTTCTCCAAGGGATTGAAGAGTTGTAAGAGGATGGTGGATTATAACAATATAAAGATGGCCAACATCCACTAAGTTAAGAGTGGAAGACAAGGCACTATAATCTAATGCAAAGTCCATATTGAGAGAATCCTCTACTTTGGGACTCACTAACACACCTATAGACACAACTCCTAGTCATTCTTCATAAATCTTTATGTCAATGACATTTGATCTAATAGATATAACAGCTTCCAAATAAACTAAAAATACCCTCACTGATGAGGAAAAACAAGCTCTAAACAAGGTAGAGTCTTCTCTTACCACCTCCATTACAGTTGTAGATTATTATTTTTATTGCTTGCATAACATGCCCCATTTTCAAACTAAAAAAAGGGACCCTATTTTTGCTTTGGAGTCTGATCTTATACTTCAAGGAGTCCATGGTGTTTTTTTGTATAATTGTATCTGAGATGCATTAATTTAAATATCTGAATTTGCATTATTTTACTATGTCTTGATTTGCTTGTTTGCTTGGGTTGTGAAACACTTTTTATAACTTCATTTCAAACTATTTTGCCTTAAGATTGTGCAAACTATCTAACTATTATAGAGTTTTATGGATTCTTTTCCTAATCAATTTCATACATTTCAATTCTCTTTTTGATCTAAATGACTAAGCATTCACATAGTTTCATTCTGTTACTTGGTCACTTTCATATAACTGGATTAAATTGACTTTCTAATTGATCAAAATGGCAAGTCTGTGGATTGTATCATTTTATATTTAGTCATTTTTCAAATTTTGCCTTAGCCATTTTTATTGGAATTTCTTAATCATTGGCTTTTAAATCAAAGACTATTGATTGGGATTTTTTCTATTTACCCGCAAGTGTTTAAATGTATATTGATGCCATGTGGTACCTTTTTACAACTCTCACAACTCCAACCCATCCAAAAAAGGGCTTTTGGCACTTAATTAATTTCACAAAGTTTTTGATAACATGTGGCACCCTTTTGCAATTCCTAATGGCCCATATCCATCTAAAAAGTGTTTTGACACTTAGTCAATTTTGGTTTTTTACTTGGATCTAGTGTCACATTCCCACTCAATAGGACTTAGCTAATTTCACAAAGTTGCCTTGAGACACATGACATTTTTTTTTTTGCTTCAAAGGACTTAGTTGATTCTACAAATCAAGTCCTAGTACCATGTGTCGATCACCCAATGGTTTTAGGCCCATTAAAAAATGCCTTTCTACACTTAGTCAATTATTTAATTTAAGAATTACTCGGTGGGGTAAAGACATCAGTGATGCTCTAGGCTAATGGGTCAATGGGACGATGTCACAGAATAATTTTGCTACTTAATTATTTTAGGGTGATTCATACCAATGCAATATCTTTGGGCTAGTAGGTTAGTAAGATGATGCCATGTGGCATCATCCCACTACTCTATTATCTTAGATATGTTCATATAGAGAACAAATCCTATGGCTAAGAAAGATGACACCACATAGTGTAATACCATTGCCTCACTCTCCCAGAGATTTTCTTGTAGGCCATAAATGATGTTAGAGCTCAGGGAAAGTGGATGGTTAAGATGTCTCCATGTGGTGAAATCTCGATGTTCCATAGCCTCATGTCGATATGTGCAGGGAAAATGAAATGATAAGATCCTGGGAGAGCCTGACATATTATAGAATGCCATGTGGTAAACCCATACACATTGATAGGTGGGGCCCTCAAGGCCTTGGTGTAATTTGAATGAAATAAAGTTGGAGCCTTAGAAAGAAACCACATGGTAATGGCCTATCAAATCAAATGACATGTTAGCTATGTAACCAACATAGTATGAGTTTACATTTGACTACCCATCTACTTTTCAATACTATCAGAGGCAAAGAATTGACTGTGTGTTAGATTTAATTTGTAGAATCAATTATAGTGTGTTCCAAGATGATAAAGTAGTTGATAAGGTGACCCATATCATGAATGAAATGGGAATAACCAACATGGTTGCTTACATGGAATAGTTTACATTAGATAACTAAGTGAAGACAGACATACCAAGACCTGGTATATTTAGACCTTGGGAAGGTATTTTCTTCATGAGATATACCTAATTTTAGGAGAGGCCAAGAGATTAACAACCCCTTCACCTAATTATTAGTTGCATGTCAAAACCTACATTAACATATTTTAGTGTTAGAAGGAGGGCCTGATCTAAAGTTGAAGTTCCTTTTTTGAAAATTTTAAACCTAAAACACTTATATGTCATTACCTAACCAATATCAAGGCCTTAGCATGGCTAGGTAGATGTAGTTGCCCAATAAACATTTCAAGACCCATTCATAACCTGCCTAAGAACCCCAATTCATTTTGCCCAAAATAAACACATGATGGGATTATGATAGTAGAACAACACATTCATGAATTAAAGGATTCCATTATTAGAACTTGCATCTAGTACATAGATGTGGCTTGCCACTTGTTCTCTTATTATTTGGATAAGGATGCATACACCTAGTACATTGGACTACTAGATAGGTGTATAACCACATGGGTTACTTTCAAAAATTTATTCCTAAGCCATTTTAGAGAGCCCATCTATCCTAATACCCTATACAATGGGTTTGTTAAATCTCATAGGGAACCCAATAAATCTCTAAGTGCCTTCAGTTATAACACTTTTATTAACTACATATGGGTTTAAAAGACCCTTTCCTGTAGACTGAAGCAGTAACTATAGAAGTCTAACTTAGAAAATTATTTCCCCTCAATGTTATGTTTATTCAAAGGAATTCTTTAGCTCTCACACACTTGATATTGACTTATCAAACAACTTGCACCATTGAATAAAAACCCATGTCACATGATTAGAGTATTGATTTTTCCTACCCATTAAGACAATTGAATATTCATCCATAAAATCCTTCAATCTGCTTACTGGCAAGTTATCCCATTAGCCAATTTGTGCCTTTTAATGAGACATTAACCCAAGAATTACCCAAAATATGCTATCAAGTGAACTCCCATGTATTAAATAAAGACCCTATTTGCTCCATTAATGCATATAATTTTGTTAGTTCAATATGCAATCAACATGATATTTTTATTGATTTTAGTAGTCAGGTGTCTTTTGATACTTATACTAATTACGTGTCATTCATCATAGGTAGTTACCAATAAAAAATTCATGGGTTAATCCCTAAGAGTAGAGATGATGAGTCTAATTATTAGGAAATGTCTATTTTATTGAGTGACCTAATAGTACATGATCAAATCAAAGGTGAGCTACCTATTCAGGAGTATGAATTATAAGTTTCTTATAGTGATCCTAAAGATAAACTCGATGAGTTGGATCCACTAGACCATGAATATGCATGTTTCATGTTTGAAGTATTCTTATCCTATGTTGCTCCCTTTCCAATGGAAGAGTTGGTTCAAGATTGTAAATAACTTGATTGTAATAGGCTCTCCCCTAGTCCATCATTGGATATGAGAGAGCTTGAAGAAGCCTAAGATGAGGTGGGTTGTCCATGGGAAATAAGTGGATGGAAAGGAATCAAAATGGAATATATCCCACTTTTGGACAACCTTGTATTTGAACTAACTGGCATTGGATTGAAGTGTACAATCATGGAGGAAGGAGGTATTCTAATGTAAATAAAAGTTGAAAGTGCACATCTTTAGTGCATTCCTTTGCATACCTCAACCATGGATGAAAATTCTAGGAGATCATTAACATGGGGTGAACTATTTCAATGCCTCCTTGGAAATAAAAATGAAGATCAATATGTTGCCATAGCATCCATGACAATTACGAAGCAATCACCAAGTGACACATCTAATGATTGCAATCAAGAACATGTCACTTATAGGTTGTATCTTCAGCTCTATTTGGTATGTCTGAATACCCATCCCTATCCTTCACTACATCACAATGTATGTATTGAGGTATTTTATAAACCCTATCCCTCATTCTTTCTATACTCTATATTTAAATATGATGCATAATTTTACAGTCCTAGTTGGCTTGAGTTGCATGAGAAGAACATTGATAAATCTTTATGGGATAGTGTTTTCCATTATAGAGGAAAACTTAGACACATGTAGATTTCACCTCTACCCTTCTCAAAATACTAAATAATCAGGTGTCTAACAGATTAAAGTATGTGTTTGCTTAAGGACCTCTATAAATAATCTATCCTTCCCTTTTTGTTTGTTTTATACTTTTCCTTCCTATCCTTTATTGTTAATTAGGTTTTCCTTTCTTATTTTGTTTTGTCTGGTCGTGCTATTTTTGTCTTCAGGTTCCCCTTTTTAATTAAAAAAATGAAATTAAAGGTTGTTACAAGAGTAACATGGATGGCACTCAAAGATGCTAATCATAATTTTACTTGAATTTAGTTTGTGAACTACTATTTTTTAATGATTAACATTTACATTTGTATTTACTATAGGGTAAATTACTATTTACTGGATAATATACACCATATGGTAAGTTTGGTTATTATTAGTTATATTTTTATAATATTAGTGATAAAAATATATTATTGTAACAATATATTTCATATATTATTCAGAGGTTATCATTTGAGTTTTTATAGGTATATTAGGATCCCCATATATAGTGTTTGCACTTCCTATATAAGTGTAGACACCAATATCGTGTCAACCCCCTTGGTCCTCTTCTAAACGTTAACACTCATAACCCACACTTGCACACCTTATTAATTTAAAAACTATTTATTTTAAATTAATTACCTCACCTTGGACACCTCACCTAGACACCTCACCCTAAGACCATTTCTTAACATATGAGTCAGCTTGAGACTACGTCCTCCAAATCCTAACTACCCATGACCTATTCTCACTCCATCTTCACTCCCTAACCAACTCCCGTGCTTCATAAGCCCTTGTTTTGACCATTCTCTAATGAAAAATGCACTTGGCAGGTGGAGAAATGGGCAAAGAGCTAAAAATAGCCCTATTTACCTATTCTCTCTCCGCTAATGTCGATCAACCCTTGGCCGATGCCAACGAGATTGCCGATGTCGGTTACATAAACCAAGCTCCAACATTGAGCTTCCCCCTACCTTTTCAGACATTCACACGCACACTCTGAGATTTCAAGCACTAGAACTCGACTACCATTCTCTTGGCTATCAAAGCTCTACACAAATCATCCCAGAGACTGAATTGAAAGATTGTATGAGGACCTCAAGCTACTGAATTGAAGTAATCCATGTACGCTTCATTGGCTCACAACACTGATCACATTAGCCACAATGGGAATCACTATTCTAACACCTCTGGGTCTTCACCTAATAAAGCTAAGTACTCTGGTTTTCATTTCAATATTTTAGAATATATTGTCAATTAGTTTTCATTGATATTTCTAAATACTGTTGAGAGGCCCAACTTATTCTGTGGAGGGGCTGAAAGGCCTTCCCCTTATTCTTACCCTCTTTTCACACCTATCCTCTACCTTTAACCTTCCTCAGACCTCATTCACCTTCCCACAACCCTGCACAAACCTTTGAACTTCTAGAAACTCCTCTGTCCACCACATAAATATCTTGAAAGCCATCCAAGGCCAACAACCCTGACTGACATCAGTAACCCAACCAACACCGGCATCATTTACCCAACTGACCTCGGCAGACCCACCAACATCGGTGACTGTGTTCTAAACTAGTAAACTAGAAAGCCATCCAAATAGCCCATCTAGACCAGACAGAACCTTCGGCCAACTTTCTGTAACATTCTGAGACACAGAGACTATAGGGAATAGGTACACACCATCTAATTTTCTATTTTCTTTGGTCTTTTATCATTTCTTCCATTACAATACTTTTTATCTTTAAATAGTGGAATGTCATCCCTCAAGGAACTTCATGCTTCCGGGACCGAGCGCGTAGCTTGGCAGCCCACCATATCCTCTTCTAACATTTTTCTGTTTTAAGTTTCATTCTTACTGCAGGTGTTTCCTCCACAGCCAAAGAGGAGCTCCCACAAAGCTTGGATATGGTGTGCACTAAATTTGGGTAACATCAAACCCAAAACCTCTTAACCTTAGTTTCTTCCTTATTTAAATGCAATTAGTGAAAATTTAGAGAAACAATCTGGGACACCTAGTGGGACACTTGAAGTTTTCCTTGGGTTCATTCTTCTTCTTTTAAAAAAAATCAAATCTTCATGTAGATGCATTAGAAAAATATTCGATTCTTGCATCCCTTCTTCTATCTTTTTGTTTCAAAAGGAAATCATTAGCAAAGGTTAAAAAGAACATCTCTTTTTATTCTTATTACTTCTTGCATGCATCATAGAGTAGTGAAAAAATCATACTCTTTACCTCTTCTCCATTTGTTTGCATTTGAATAACATATTTCGATTTGGGTTAAAAACTACTACATTTCATTCTTGCTTGAATGCATACTTAGCCCACTTAGTAATTAAAGTATTATGAATGAATCGTAGTGCACAAATGTGACACAACCAAACCACAATCACTTCAAGTCAAACACATAAACTTACTTGAGACAAGGCCCGTCTAGGATTTCATCACCTAGCAGATACCTTACCCTACCCAATGATCCTACTTGGATTTCACCACTGAGAGGAGGACCCACTCTGTTCTCTAGCAGAGTATAAACTATAGGGAAGCTATATTCTAGCTAAGCAACCCAACTCAGCTCTAGGTTCATGAAGTGAGCAAGCCCCAACACCAGGCCACGTACTAACCCTAACATAGATATTTTTGAGCACCATAACACAACCTGAAACCATCCATATACTTCCTCTCTAGGACCTGTTCTACAAGCCCAACTCCCAACACATTCTCTTAAGGCATAAGCCACCATGACTTTAAAACTTATTCCTAGGAATCTAACATTTTAGAGGTTGCTTGTCTAAACATCTATTCTACTATTTTTATTTGAGTGTTTGAGCTGGTAAGGTTGTACCATTCTGAAGTCTAAAACAACTCAGAATATCTTCTTCTTCCAAAAACTATCAATTTTCTGTGTTTTTGGAATTACACAAAAATTGACATCAATTTCTCCACCGACGTCAGCAACCAAACCTTCACTGACATCAGTTAACTGACCGACATCAACAACATTTTCTAACCGATATTAGTTAAACAACCAACATCAGTCACTGTCAATAAATAAATAAATATATTTTCTTTCCAAAACAACAAGCTTAAAACCCAAATTTCTTGTTGTTTAACACAAATTCTAGTTTTTTGAAACTAAAACACATAGTTTTTGGAATCTGAACCCCTTTCACCTTGGATGGTCCTAAAACACAGTCAAGCCAAATTCCTTGTTGACCACGCAAGTCAACAACCACTCCCATCTTCGCACTTCATGCCAAGTCATCTAATGGAGTATACTTCAGACATCAAGCATACTCCTATCCAACCTACCCCTGATCAACCTCCTATTGTTCCCAAAGGGGATCAAGATTTTTAGAGATTCTTTAACCACAACGTCAAGGCTCTCCAACATTATCTTGCTAGAATCCAAATGCAAGATCCTTTGAGTAACCCTATTTATGGGATGCCAACTTCTTTGGTTGAAGTGGCAATGATATCAACAACATCCGCTACCCAACCTATGGTCACTCAGGCCACTGCCTCGACTAGTAACCCAACCATGACCAATGTTCAAGATTTGGCCTCTTCTTCTATCCTTTCTTTACCTACCTCCATTGGGGTTTTCATACCCCCTCAACCACAAACAATTCAACCAAGTTCGACACCTTTCTATAACTTGATTGTCTCTATCCCATCCACTCTTGCACCCATAAACATGAGAGTGACCACTTATCCTTTAACTAGTGTTGCTGCTATTCAACCACCCTGGCAACATCTAGTCAAGTTATGCCCTCCAACTTTGTGGCACAAGGCCCCATGGCCTTGACATCAGCCACTATGATGAACTATCAGTATATTACACCTACACAAATGCAACTAAGTATATCATACACCCCTTCCAACACCTTCAAGGTACCCTATAACTTAGGGGGTGCCCCTCATCCCAATCCATCTACCGATCTAATTAAGATGTTGATGGATAAGATGTCCAACCTTGAGACATCTATTTTAGGTTTGAGGAGTGTTCTTTTGTATGAACAAATATACAACGAACCTATCCACCCTTCAGTTCCTATTTGACCATACTGTGGCCAGTGGGAACTCTCAAAATTTACTCGCTTTCAGAGTAAAAAGGACCCACAAAAACATCTGTGAGCATTTAGACACGCTTGCTACCTCATAGCGCATAATGATGTGTTATTAATTTGCACATTCCCTATGTCACTTTCTAGCACCACCCTTGTCTAGTATAGCTCCATTACTTGTCATTCTCTCTTCACCTTCATTCAACTCACTCAGTTATTCCTCGATCATTTCTCAATCAATATTACCAAGAAGGTCTCCATCACAGACCTTTATTCCATTATATAATTTGAGGATGAGTCAATAGCAAACTTCGTCACCCATTGGAGAGGTTTGATCAACCAACTCTCCTTCTCACTACCTCAACTTGAGCTCATTGAGCTCTTTTCAAGAGCATGTGCCAAGCACATCTCATCCACTCTGCGGGTTCAAACTTTTTGCACATTCGATGAAGCTTTCACTATGGCTTAAAAGCTTGAACTCTGTGCAATCGAAGAAGACAGAGTCAAATTGCGTAACAAAAATATCAACGCAAAACCTAATGACCCTTCTTCCAAACTTTCTTCTTCTCACCCCAAGTCTAAGGGATCGGTAAACACTGTGGTCCTTAGGTCACCATCTTCTACTACAACTAACCAATCTAAGCCCTCCACTTCGTAAAACATCACTAGACAATTTCAACAATGGTATGAACAATGATGATACACTCCAATAAGAGAATCGTATGCTTCCATATTGGATAAATTAGTGAATCAGGGAGTCCTCAACCTCCCTCAAATCTGACCACCTGTCCAATTTGATCCCTCATGAGCCATCCCTACATGGTATAGGGAAAATGACTTTTATAACTATCATCGTGTCAAGGGTCATGACACGAATAATTGCAAAACCCTAAAAACATTGTTCAAGACATGTTAGACAAAGGGGACCTTGTTTTGGATAAGCCTAATGTGCTAGCCAACCAAAACATGGATGTCTTTAGGTAACTATTTCCTAACCATCCTCTAAGTCAGAATAATGTTCAGACCATGGTCGATGACACTCAAGAATGAACATACACATGGTTGACATGGTCTTTCCTTTCATTCCTATCCAACCTCTCCCACAATCTAAAGAGGTTGGTCAACCCATTTCTCTAGCATGGGTAGAAGAGCCTATTTTACCCATACCACGCCTATGCAATAAAGAGCTCCCTTTGCCTCACCAATCTCCTCGCATGGATGAACTCGCTTCACCTGTATCACCCCCACAACATCAAGCACTTCCTCTACCCATTCTTCTACCTCGTGAGGATCTTGTATTACTTATTCCTCTTGCCCCCACCTTCCCTCTTCTTCTACCATTGGAAGAATTTACCATTCATACCCCATGCCCTCATGTAGAAGGGGCCATCATCCCTTTGCCTTACCCTTTAGAGGAGCCTTCCTCTCCTATTCTTCCTCCACCGATGGAGGATAGTCCTCCATCCACCCCCCTTTCACATGTAGGAGAGTCTACTTTAACCTCTCCCATATTGGAGGATGCTTTGATAGTACCAACACTGGTGGCCTAACCCTTATCCTTCTTATTACCAATGGAGGATCATACTTTCCCCGCTCCTAAAGCATACATGGAATGCATGATCATCCCTGCGCTCTATCCACTTGAAGAGCCAAATTCTCCAATCCTTTCTCTGCCAAGAGAAGAACTCGCCACCTCACCCACTTCGACTGAGGAAGATTCGGTGATGGTTCTCTCTCGCCTCTGGCCCGTGATCACTGCGTCTAACATGTTTTTACTCTCACAATCGCCCAAATTCTCTGAAAGACTAACTATAAGGCCTCGCATGACATCATCTAAACCCTTCTCTTGATTGGCAAAAAACTTAGGATTCCTCCATTCTAGGAACCTAGAGTATGAGGCATTGTGGGAGTGACTTAGGGCTCCTTATCCTACACATCACACTTTGCCTTATACTGTTAACCCTTCTATGATAATTTACCCCAAAGTCTTTGATGAGGATAGGGTTTCAACTTCTAAATCATCAGAAGCTCAACCTTCCACATCTAAATCTAAACCCTCGCAAGCGTCCACCATACTGAAATAGATTAGATCTCTTAGTGTTCACCCCGTATCAAACCTAACTCACCCACAAGTGAAGTTAGATTTGAACCTCACCCCACACAGTAGTGGTCCTCACACCATACTAAAAGAGAATGCTAAACCACGTCAGGCTAATCCTCCCCCACCTTCACCATTACCCTTTATCTTGGGTCCACATCCTTCCACTTTAATAGGAGTGCTCCCTATTCCAACACCTCACAAAAGCAAACTGCCTCCATTACTCCCTCTACCCATCAAAAACATATTTCCTCAAAAAAAATTGATACCTCTCATCAAGAAAGTGCCATCTACGTGTGTGGCTACACCACCAACCAAAAAGGTGGTACAAAAATCCCCCCCTACAACTCCTAAATAGAAGTTGTCAACCCCTACTACAACAAAGAACACAGACCCATTAGTGGGTTCCTATGCTTCACTATTACGCCAATTGTTGCAGTCTTCTAGCATCGTTCTCCCACCCATTAAGCCATATCACCCTCTCAGATCAAAACCATCTTGGTTCGATGACACTCAAATATGCTTATATCATTGCACACCTGGGCATGATACTAAGAGTTGCTACACTCTTAAGGTCATCATTCACCAACACCTAGAAAAGGACACACTTCTCATTGAGGATTCTCTTGACCACCTACTGACACCATCCCATGCCTCCCAAACTTCCTCACTTGAATCGAGATCCCAACACGAGATTATGGTCCCTCTACCACCTTCTCCCCCTTTATTCAAAATCAACACTATTAATGTGGCCACCATGTCACAAACCTTAAAAGGATAAAGGAAAAGAGCAGGTTTCTACCTCTTAGACATATCCATTCACCAAGCCCTCTCCACCACCAAAGTCCAAGATTTCTATCTCAGGCACATCTCAACCAATATCTTTGGGGGTAATTCGCAACTCCATGGTGAAACAACTTCACCAAACCCCTGTGAAGATGTCAACTGACATCAACTTTATTGGCAATACCGACTCTAGTCCACATGATATTTGGTATAAACAACTTGTTGACTACTTGACTTATTCTATCATTCTTCCTAACCTTTCTAACAATGGACGGCGGGATTTTATCAAGAGTACTGATCGATACACCATGATAGGGGGTTTTCTCTATAAATGAGGTTTTGACGCCCTCCTTCTCCGATGCCTAACCACCACTGAGACATCTCATGCCATCAAACAAGTCCATGATGGGATTTGTGGAGGACATTTTAGTGGTAACTCGGTTGTAAAGCGCATCCTCCTCCTGGGATATTATTGGCCCACTCTTAACCAAGAATTCAGTGACTATGTTTAGCATTGTATCAAATGCCAACAATATGCTAACCTACTTCATATCTACCAAGATCGCATCAAGCGTGCCTACAACAAAAATCTAAAAGAACAAGATTTCAAAATCAGAGATCTCATCCTTAAAGAAAACCAACACATGACCAATATGGAAATAAGCAAATGAGGCAAGTTTGCTCCTAATTAGCTCAAACCTTATGTAATAATGCACAAGTATAGATCAAGCACTTATCATCTGTCTTCTCTTAAAGGCCGGCCAGAACCTGAGCCCCTTAATGCCTTGCATCTACGACCATTCTACTGTTAACCAAGTAATCATTCACTTGATGTTTAACTTGAGCTCATCCCTTGAGCAACCCCCGTCATCCTCATTCCTATTCCTTTCAACCCTTTTTCCCTACAAAAAATAGTTAACCCTTTTTTTAAGCATTAATGCTTTGTCCTAATAAAAGGGAAACCCCTAAACCTCTATAGTCTAGTCCATGACTAAAAAGTTTAGCTAACAAAAAAAACAAAAAAAAACATAAAACTGGGATGCCTAACAAAATATTAAAAGGTCATAAACTATAAATGTAGAAAGGTCATAAACTATAATGCTCCCTTAAAGGACAGTTGCATTATTGTTATAATTAATAGACTGCTCCCTTGAAGGACAGCTATTCAAAGAAATCCAAACATACAAAGCAAAATATAGACCACTCCCTTGAAGGATGGTTATGCCCAAATTTTGATAAAAAATAGCACCCTCTCAGAACCTTCTCACATCGATCAGCTTCACATGACCACAAAACAAAACAACATCTCAAAGTAGACTTCCCACATTGATCAGTCTACCAAAAAAAAACTGACTAACAAACTATTAAGTCATGGACTGGCCTATAGTCATTCTTAGGGTCACCTATAAAAGGGGCAAATTTATCCCTGCTAAAAAGGGTTACGCTATCCTCACATATCACATAATCACACCTATTACCCCAAAATACCCAAGGGATTTTGAGCTCACTTAACATCAAGTGATTAGGGTACTTCTCTAACAAAAACTAATGGTCAACGATGTAATGCATGAACGGGGCTCTTATTTGCAAAAACCCTATCTATGCTATCATTATGGTCCTTGTTAATGAAAGAGCAACGCGCCTTTCACTTCTTACACACCTTCGTCACATGCCAGTTTATCTTTTCGGATGTAGTGTCTTAAAATTATATGCTCGCATATTGTCATCTCATAATTTTCACTATAAAATTATGAACCTAACATTCAACTCAATTTTATCATAAATAACATCACATGTTTCTGATAAAATACAACCAAAACATTTTCTAACCACTAACATAACATCATGATTTATTTAATGCAAATACCAATTTGTGTTATATAAATTATCATAGCCCATTCACATTAGTTTCTATGGAAAACAATACACATGGAAACTATCAACCAAACACAATTTATGTCAAGCATATACCATCACCAATATGGAAACCTACTGAAGCATAAATAAACTCATTTCATTTTTAGCATACACCATCACCAATATGAAAATTGCTAAGGATGAAAAACCACATAACCTATGTTACAGCATACACCATCACACAATATGGAAAATGCTATAACATAATCATACACTCATCATTTCAAGCATGTATCATCAAACATATGGGAAATGCTAAAAACACTAACATAACCAAACCAACTAACAACCTCTTCAACTCTTCTTCCCTTTTGGGAGAACTACATTGGCCTGAGGCCCTTAAAATAGGGGCTATGTAGGCATCACTCAATTGACATGGGGTCTTCTGAGGTTAGCTCAGCCATTCGTTCATTCTTCTACCTAATGGACCAACTATCCGACCTACAAACATAGGTCTTCTTTAAAACTGCCCAAAATCATGACCAAACAACTAGCCCTGACACTGTAGAAGTCACTTTAGACTTCTCATGGGGCACATTGGAGATCACATTCATCTCCCTAACCACAACTAAAAATACTCAAGATCACTTATATCTCAGCTTGACTCGACAACATGACCTCAGAGATCGCGACTATCGCCTCAGACCATGACCACTTTTGAGACAACTTTGCCTTGGTTGTTTTGATTGCATATGCTACCTCACGAATAGTTAGCAAATTGTACGTGCCCCTCACACCTATTGTCAAATTGTGACCAAGTTGATCCCCAATATTTGTGACATTTTCATGTTTTCCAGGAGCACTTCCTAGCCTAGATACTTGGAACACGATGCCCATTAGAGCTACAACTTTGATCCTTTAACCCAATCAGCTACCACTAATAAGTTGGGGACTGGTTACTTCAATTTTAGTCCTCCTTGACCATTAGAGCTACATCTTTGATCATTTAACCCAATCAACTACCACTAATAAGCTGGGGGCCAATTACTTCATTTTTAGTCCTCCTCGACCTTGCTTGTGACAATTTGACCTGCCTATCAAGTGAAGTGGTATACGTGCAATCTCAACTATTGTAGCATTCACACTCTAACCTCACCCTACCCATCCACTGCCTATCAAATTAGCACCTGATATTAGATTACCTTCTCTCAATTCCTGCTTTGAGGGGGAATACCTCATCTCATACCTGGAGCAACCTACATCTATTTTTGTCTTGCAGTTCGTTAGAACAAACCACAAGACAAAAAGGGGAAAATGTAGACACCAATATCGTGTCAGCCCCTCTTTGGTCCTCTTATAAATGTTAACACTCCTAACCCACACTTGCACACCTTATTAATTTAAAAACTACTTATTTTAAATTAATTACCTCACCTTGGACACCTCACCTAGACACCTCACCCTAAGACCATTTCTTAACCTATGAGTCAGCCTGAGACTAGGTCTTCCAAATCCTAACTACCCATGACCTATTCTCATTCCATCTTAACTCCCTAACCAACTCTTGTGCTTCATAAGCCCTTGTTTTGATTGTTCTCTAATGGAAAAGGCACTTGGCAGGTGGAGAAATGGGCAAAGAGCTAAAAATAGCCCTTTTTACCTATTCTCTCTCCATTGACGTTGATCAACTCTTGACCGACGCCGGTAGGATCGTTGATATCAGTTACATAAACCAAGCTCCAACATTGAGCTTCCCCCCACCTTTTTGGACATTCACACGCACACTCTGAGATTTCAAGCACTAGAACTCGACTATCATTCTCTTGGCTACTGAAGCTCTACACAAATCATCCCAGAGATTAAATTGAAAGATTGTATGAGGACCTCGAGCTACTGAATTGAAGCAATCCATGTACGCTTCATTGTCTCACAACACTGATCACATTAGCCACCATGGGAATCACTATTCTGACACCTCTGGGTCTTCACCTAATAAAGCTAAGTACTCTGGTTTTCATTTTAGTATTTTAGAATATATTGTCAATTAGTTTTCATTAATATTTTTAAATACTGTTGAGAGGCCCGACTTCTTTCGTGGAGGGGCTGAAAGGCCTTCCCCTTATTCTTACCATCTTTTCACACCTATCCTCTACCTTTACCCTTCCTCATACCTCATTCACCTTCCCACAACCCTACATAAACCTCTAGACTTTTAGAAACTCTTCTGTCCACCAAAAAAATATCCTAAAAGCCATCCAAGGCCAACAACCCCGACCGACATTAGCAACCCAACCGACGCCGGCATCATTTACCTGACTGAGCTCGGCAGACCCACTAATGTCAATGACTATGTTCTGAACTAGCAAACTAGAAAGCCATCCAAACAACCCATCTAGACCAGACATAACCTTCAGCTAGCTTTCTGTAACATTCTGAGACACACATACTACAAGGAATAGGTACATACCATCTAATTATTATTTTCTTTAGTATTTTATCATTTCTTCCATTACAATACTTTTTATCTTTAAACAGTGGACTGTCATCCCTCAAAGAGCTTCACGCTTTCGGGACCAAGCACGTAGCTTGGCAGTCCACCATATCCTCTTCTAACATTTTTCTTGTTTAAGTTTCATTCCTTCTGCAGGTGTTTCCTCCATAGCCAAAGAGGAGCTCCCACAAAGCTTGGATACGGTGCACACTAAATCCGGGTAAGATCAAACCCAAAACCTCTTAACCTTAGTTTTTTCCTTATTTAAATGCAATTAGTGTTAATTTAGAGAAACAATAAGTGTCATGTAATGCTTTGAATGAATATAGTGTGTGTGAAGAATTATATTACTCTGTGTTTGTCTTCATTATTAATTTGTTTTTTCATTTATGAAGATCTAAACTAGACTTACTATTTGGTATCAGAGCAATAATCCCTATGATGGATCATTGAATTTATTTGTAGGGATAGCTATAATATTTGTCATAGCTCCATCTGATATATTTTCAGCTTGAGTTTTGTGTAGCGGTTTTAGTTTCTATTGTTTAGAAAGATAAATCTAAATTTTCTTATGAGAGAAGCATAGGTAAAATAGTGTGAATTCACCTTAGGCCTAGATAATTCATTCATTTGTGTATGTCCCTTGCCTCAAATGTCTCAAACCTATAGTCAAGCATTGTTGATTCTACACAATCAACATACAACTTTGTAATAGAAGGGTGTATTAGTGGTATATTTTTTGTAAAATCTTCAAAAGCCTTTAGAGGCACTTACAGGTAATGTGGCATAGGTATTCTAAAATTGTAGATCTATTTTTTGATGCAAGAAAAAAAATTGAAATATTATTTCATGCAGTGAACATTATATTCATATCTACATCTATAATACTTGTTGTTATATTAGTGCTACATTTGTTGGAGTACATTTCTATTCATTGTATGATGTAGTTCTGTTCTATCAACTAAATTCTCTTCTACCAGTGAAGAAGTATTTTCAAACTACCCACTGAGTTCCATAAAACATGCAAATAAAATTTCATGGTATTTAAGATTGCATCACACTTGTAGAACTTATTCACCTCTTCTAAGACCATGACTCACAAAGCATGCATATCTACATATACACATCATTTAAAAATCTATAATACCTATCAATATATTGAAGTGTTCTTATCTTTGCTATCAAAATGCATGAAATCTCACCATCATACACCTATAACCACCCACAATTAATGATATTAGATCCCTCAACTTCTGTATTGGAGTGTATCAAGGAGATTTGGATTCTCACCTTTGAATACACATTCATCACTTTGCATTGATAGTTGTTCAATGTCAAAATATGTGGAGTCAACATGGATGAATGTCCCTCGGTCATATCAAAAGTTAGTAGGTGATATTAGTCATTTAAGTGTTTTTTTAATTTAAAGTTATTTTTAAGGAATTTGAAGCTTATAATTAGTCTATTAGCTTTGAGTAGCCTCATAAGTTTGCTCTATAAATTTGAATTAATAGATTTTTAGTTAAATTGTTATTAAAAATCTAATTTCAATTATTGTAGTCTTATTGACAAATTAATGTCAATAATATGTATTTGTGTCTTTTATTTAATAAATTCAATATAGAGTCTTTTATCATCAATGTTAAAAAATTATCAAAAGTTTAAAATTGTCAATAATTGAGTCATTCTTCCAAAATTCTTATTTTTACATCAAAGTCTAGAGTAAAAATTATTTTGGTCATCATTTTCAAAATTGTAAAAAAAAAAAAAACCTCATGGATGCATTTTAGTTTGTACACATGTCTAAATTATGGGGGGAGTCTTGTCATCAAAAACAATATGAACTTTATCAACATATCGGCTAAGTAAGTTATAGATATTGGAGCATGAAGGAAATAGAGGTTGGAGGTTTCAAAGCCTCTCGTCAATCAACAATGATGGGGCCCAGATGATTTTGTGACATCTTTTTTGTGATGTTTTTTTTATTTTATTTTTTAAGTGTGGTGTGTTTTGTACCAAATCGACTAATATAAATGAGAGTTCTTTAGTGGCAGTGGAAATTGTCTATGATATTTTTGTTTGGGTGGCAACAAATATTAATAGAGGTTACATAAGATGACAACAAAGATTTATTCCTTGTGATATTTCATTTTATAGTATTATGTGAGTTTTCATTCCCCTACTGGATTGGAGAAAAAGAGACTGTAGATATAATGGAATGTGGCAATAGTTGTATAAGAGGTAAGCTAATTGCCTATAAAAATTATTTGACTATAGAGATCCTTTGACTTTCATACTTATTTATGAAGATGATTTGGCAGTGACATGTCTATTGCATTCACATTGAGTAAATACAGGATGCATTCTTTGCATAGTAGTGGTCATGTGAAACAATATCCAGACAACAAGATTTAGATAGTAGTATGCAGACCTAAAAGTATGCATTGGCATATGATTCTGTTCGGGCTAGTTCTTGAAGATATACATTCTCCCCATGCACACACTAAGGGGGGAATGTTAAGTATTATCATTTACTAGTATTACTATAGGGTAAAATACTATTTAATGGATAGTATATACCATATGGTAAGTTTGGTTATTATTAGTTAGAATG
The DNA here is from genome assembly GCA_037957365.1 of Torreya grandis. Classification (NCBI taxonomy): domain Eukaryota; kingdom Viridiplantae; phylum Streptophyta; class Pinopsida; order Cupressales; family Taxaceae; genus Torreya; species Torreya grandis. Next base: position 3,042,095 of record JARHVA010001290.1, read on the forward strand.
TTATATTGTTAGTTATACAATTATATTATTGTAATAATATATTTCATATATTATTTGGAGGTTTTCAGTTGAATGTTTATAGGGATCTTAGGATCTCCATATATAGTGTTTGCACTTCCTATATAAGTGCCATATAATGCTTCTAATGAATATAGTGTGTGTGAAGAATTATATTATTCTGTGTTCAACATCATTATTAATTTTTGTTTCATTTATGAAGATCTGAACTAGACTCATTAACACTATTATTTCTTGGTTCATTCTTTGAATTTCAAAGGTTAATGATTCATAACAACTATGAATTTTAGAACAACTATTTTCTTTCTTGAATCTATCTAATCCACTTAAATAAATATTTGAAGAAAATACAACATTGCTTCAATTTTGATTTATCTTAAGTTGTCATGAACTTGTTGGTTTCATTTTACCCATGACTTGGTTCCCAACCCTCTTGGATGAATTGAAAAAATATCCTTTCAAAATAATCAAGCTAAAACATAAAATCTATTATTCTCCTCGAAAGGTTGATCTTAACAGCCTCCATCACAGGGTTTCCATCCTGGTTGGTAGTGGAGCAAGGTCATTAGAAGGGATTAGAGGTATCTCTGTCAGAGCTATAAACATCTGGCTAGAAACATAACAATGCCCACACCACTTTCCCCTAAGCTAAATTGTAAAATCTTTACAAACTATGTGTGAATGGAAATAAAATGAATTAATCACTCAAATCACACACTTGGATGGTCTTTGGATGAATTATAACTTAATATGTCACTCATTCTTATAGACTTTAGTACCATTGAATTGTGATTTTTTCTAATTGATATCTTGTATCTAATGCTTTTTCTTCTTGTGAAATTGGAGATTTTGAATTCTCTAAATACTCAAGAGTATTTCCCAGCAGGAGTCATCATTTATTGTTGTTAGCACAACACACCCCATTTTCAAACTAAAAATAGGGACCCTTTTTTGCTTTGGAGTCTAATCTCATACTTCAAGGAGTCCATGGTGGTTATTTATCTAATTTGCATTTGAGTTGTATTAATTTAAATCTCTAAATTTGCCATTTTACTAAGTCCTAGTTTGCTTATTTACTTGTGTTGTGAAATATTTTTTACAGCTTCTTTTTAGACTATTTTGCCTTAAGATTATGAAATATATCTAGTTGTTTCAAAGTTTTATGGCTTCTTTTCTTGAGTAATTTAGTCTATTTTGATCTAAACGACTACGCATTCACATAGTTTCATTATGTTACTTAATTGATTTCATATAAATGGATTAAATTGACTTTCAAATCAATCAAAATGGGTAAGTCTATGCATTATTTCATTTTATACTTAATCATTTTTCAACTTTTGCATTGGCTATTTCTATTTGAATTTCTTAATTATTGGATTTTAAATTGAAGACTATTGATTAGGCTTCTTTTTGTTTACTTACAGGTGTTTAAGTGCATTCTAGTGCCACATGGCACCTTTTTACAGCTATCAATAACTCTAACCCATCCAAAAAGGGCTTTTGTCACTTAGTTGATTTCACTAAAATTTCCCATAGCCACATGGCACCTTTCCATAGCCCTCGGTAGCCTAGATCCATCCAAAAAGCATTTAACACTTAGTTGATTTTACATTTTTTTCCAAAGCCATGTGCCACATTGTCACTCAATGAGACATAACTAATTTTATAAAGTCACCTGAGGACACGTGACACTTTTTTGTTATTTCAAAAGACTAGCTGATTCTACAAAGTAAGTCCCAATGATACGTGTCAATCACTTGATAGTCTCAAGCACATTTTAAAATGCCTTTCAACACTTAGTCAATTCTTTATTTAAATAATTTTTTAATGGGGCAATGACATTAATGATATTCTGGGATGGTGGGTTAGTAAGATGTTTCCACATGGCATAATCTTGTTGCTCTAATATCCTAAGGTAATCTGTACCAGTGAAATGCCTCTAAGCTAGTGGGTCAGTGAGATGATGCCATGTGGCATCATCACACTACTATACTATATCAGAGATGATCATATAGATCATGGAGCCTATGGGTGAGTAGGTGAGTGGGTAATCCACATGGCATAATCCCATTACCTCACTCTCATAGAGATTTTTGTGTAGGCCAAAAATAATTTTAGAGCCTTGAGAAATAATATGGGTGAGATGTCACTGCATGGTGAAATCTTGATGCTTTACATCCCCACAATGGCCCATGTAATCAGAGTAGAATTGTTAAATATCGAGAGAGCCCAAAGTATTAAAGGGTTCCACTTAGAAGACTTGTACACATTGATAGGTGGGGCCCTCAAGGCCCTAGGGTAATCGTAATGAAACATAGGTTGAGATTTATAAATAAGCCATGTGATAGTGACCCATCAAACCAAATGACATGTCGGCTACATAACCAACAAAGCACAAGTTTAAATTTGATGGCCTATTTACCTATTAAAACCATCAAAGGCCAAGAATTAATTGCATGTTCAATTTGATCTTTATAATCAATTTTAGCATGGTCCTTGATGTCAAAGTGGTTGAGAAGGAAACATAGATCATGAATGAAATAGGAATAACTAGTATGTCCCATTACATGGAATAATTCATAGCATCCAACTAAGTGAAGACCAACATACCAAGATCTAGTAGATTTAGACCTTAAGGAGATATTTTCTTCAAGGGATCTCCCTCCTTTTAGAAGAGTCCAAGGGATCAATAACCCCTTCACCTAATTATTGGTTGTGTGTCAAAACCCACATTAATACTTATATAATTAATTTACCATGTACTAGTTCAATTGTTCCCCCACTCTATCCCAATGAGACATAACAAGAATATATTTTAAATGCTTAGTAATTATACCATCATGCTTATACTGAGGGAGGTAAACAATAATTTTTTGACTCTTTAATTTCAATTTCTAATTCTTTAAGTTCTTTTATTCATTCAATTGTTGCCCCAATAATGGCCAAGCCCCAAGACCATAAGAAGAAAGTTCTTTTGTAAGATTGAGTCATAGTATCCATATTCAATCCCTGAGCTCCACCAAGGCCATCTGTTAAATTGAATTTATATATGTCCCAATCCACTCCAAATGAATTTTCCATAATGATTATCATGAGAAATTTGGGGATAATTAGATATGTAGTAGAAACTACACCCTGAAGGATTACTTCAAAATGAAGTCGGGTCACTCCACCACTTCCTCAAATCCCTATCCAAATAAGTGCTTTCATGATCCCACCAATTTCAACACCTCCTTCCACTTCTCTATAAATATCTCATCCAAAAGAATATGGAGAGCTTATTTTACCTACCTAGATTAAGGAATCACAAGAAAGGAAGAATGATAAGATGGGTCTGGTCCTCACTGAATTGCCTATAATAAATACACATTTTGACAAGAAGATTAGTACAATTTAAAGAGAGAAAAAAAGGAAGGGATTAGATGATAAAACTAAGGAGGAAGTAACACTATAATAAAGGGAAAATCTATTCCCCCTAACTAAGAAATAAAATAAAAAAATGAACGCCCCCATAGAGTTTATACAGGACTTTTGTTCTTTTGTAGACACAATAGGGGAAGTGATGAAGGAGATGTATAGAAATCAGGAACAAACTAAAGAAAGACTTATATAGTATAAAATCATTTAGGCTCCCAGAGATATTTTAGATAATGTCCAAAGTGCAACCACCAGGTTGTATGATATCTTGACAACAATCATGACTTCTAGAGGCGAGTCATAACCCAAATGGGGAAGAGTGAATTTTTTTGGAACCAATTGAAAGAACATGAGAAAAGACTTAATTTCTTGGTTCAATTCACAAAAAATAGTGCATATACTCATTTGAATTGAATGACTGTGCAGGAGGTAGCTTAGGCTCTAAATTATGTAATTCCAAAAATATATGGTGCTTTTCATTGGCACACTCAAATGAATGTTTTGATATCCAAATTAGTAGGCCAATAAATGGAAGCCATAGAGATTTTGAAATATGAGGGTTACAATAAAAATACACTCTATATGGTAGTTAATAAATAAGCCTAATTTTGATGCAGTCAATGCCATTGTTGATAGTTTCAAAGTGGAGGTAGAAGGCACTATGCACAAAACTAGGGAAGAGATTATGCAACTCATCAATTTTGAAAAGGATTAAGTGACCAAGGTAGAGACACTCAAAATGGATTTTGAGCCTTTAGAGCTAAGTATCAAATGTTGATGAGTGAAATTGGTAGAATATTTAAACTTTCTAGAATCAATTTTGATATTATCAATAAATAATTTGAGGTTGTTTATGTATTGTTCGAAAAACTTATGGCTAATAAAGAGGCTTCCAAAATAAAGGTTACTGCTTAGCTAGTGCCCACAATGATAATCCACCCTCAAGGGTCATTTCATCAGGTAGTGCCTTATCCTCAGTTTATTGGTGTTTCATCAATAGTAATAATTAGTCTTTCACACATAGTGCCTTCTACTACTTTAGCTTCCGTGTTGAGTACATAGTCTCCTTCTTCCTTAAGCAATGCCAAGTTGGCACCATAGTCTAATATAAATATTTGCATGTATTCTATTTTGGGTATGCATACGTTTATATTGTAATTATAAAATTTAGGCCTTTTACTCTATTTTGTATCCTATACATTCAAATTGTGCATGTTTTCTAAAAATGAAAATGAAAATGAAAATGAAAATTTAAACTTTGTTTAAAGGATGAGGCAACCCCTCCCCAAGATTATATATACTTGTATCCTCCCAATTCGAAAGGGAGGATAAATTTGGTTGTTGAGATAATAATAAATTATGACGATTATTTTATAATTTGTCTTGATGTGCAAGTATTATTCTCCAAATTTATGAAGTTTTTAAAGAAATTTCATCATTTTGGTATTTTAGTTTTTTGGTTGTGTAGAAGTATTATTTTGATATAGTTATAATTGTGCAGTAACTAATTTGAATACTTTGTGTGTAGTAATCATGATCTCCCTTTGTAGATGTGTAATATTAGTCTTACAAATGCAACAACCTTTGATTATGTGCACTAAAGTTCACTATATTCTTGTTTTCTTGGAATCTTAACTATGATTTATTGTTTATGTATTAACAATAACTTACAACACAAATCAATTTATTAATTACTTGTCCAACCCCTAGTTCAAGATATGGTCTAGAAAGGTTTCATCCTATCTTGATTCACAAATCCTTCTTTTATGCCATATCCTTCTTTCTTTATGAAGTTTATTTATATCATTCCCACCTTAGGTTGGACTCATCATCAATCCATCTATCTCAAAGTAGGTTTAGTCTCACGCCATATCTGAGCCATCTGAGGTAAATAACTGATCTACTCATGATTGTTCCACCACCAAGTTGTTAATAAAACTCAATACCCTACAACTCATGCCTTGGATTGTATTTTTTATCATTGATCCTAAAATATTAGAGGCTAACTCATAAGGTTAGATGGTGTTAATAACAATCACATCAATAAAATGTTTATTAGATTTTGTGGTACAAGAAACCTAGGTCATTAAAATGATATAGATTAGACTAAGAAATAAACATTTAGGTAAAATGAGATGGTAAATGCAAGCCTTTTAGCAGTAGGGAGGTCTAAAATTTAAGGGTAGATATTTTTTAAATGTACAACACTAAGATGCTATAAATATTGATTTTTAGTATCTACATTTTCTCCCTTTAATCTTGTATAGCATAAAGATTAAATTATTATGTTAAAGAAATAAATGCATACCTAGGTATGTACAACAACCTTGATTTTGCTTGAGCCAAATTTGAGTGTTTTTTTGGTGTATTACCTATAACCAATAGCATGTTATAATATAACATTGGTGTATATAATCTAAAATTTTAAATAATTTAAATACTTGAAAAGAAAGAGAGCAAGGAAAGAGTACACTTGGGTGTTGATGTAACCATTTTGCCTCTAGATGCTTTGACTTGATAAAGATGCTTCTTTATGAAGTATTGAAGCTAGAATAGGTTTAGACTTGAACCTTAGATATTTTAATAGGGATATTGGAATGTATTATTTTCCCAATCTAATACAAGGATGAGTTGTGACATGACCATTGAGTTCATTATATCTCAATCTCACAACTCAGACGTGAATACATATAATTTGGTGAGGGTGAGTGATTTAATCAACTCATCTTATAAATATAGTGAGATTAGATGATTTAATCACTCTATTCAATAAATATTGTGAGGTTAAATGATTTAATTGTGCTTCAACCTATAAAATGAACCAATTGTTATAACAGAAAAATCTTGATAACAACACATCATGATGTAATCAATGTGTCCTAGTGAGTAGTATAATTGGTATATTTTACAATTTTTAGTGAAATATAGTGGCATATACACCTATAATATGTCTAAGCTAGATTATGTGTAATAATTCTAAAAAAAATTAAAATCTATGAAAAATCATTGCAATAAATAAGATTATGATCCAAGTGTATATCTGAATCATGAAACTAAATTCAAGATTGTGAAAGTGTGAAGGTCATATTTTTATGGCATGCCCCCACTAAATTTTGGAGATAATGAGTATGTGTGGAGGTCATGATCTTATAACATGCCCCCACTAAAATTTAAAAATACTAAGAAAGTGTGTGTGGAGGTCATGCCATTGTGACATGCCCCCACTAAAATTTAAAAACTATGAAAATGTAGAGGTCATGCTTGTATGACATGAACCCACTAATATTCCTCATTTTGAGGTGAGGGAAATATAATATAGAAGGCACCTTACCTCAAAAAGATAAGATAGCTATATAATCTATGTATGAATCATGTCTCAAATAGGGATAAAATGTGGAAGTAGATATATCAATTAAGCTTTAGTATGTGATCACATCAAGTTTGAAGATGTATGATATAGATCCTATAAATGTCGAGAAAGTAATAGTACAAGATCAAAAAATAATAAAACACACATACAAGAGCACTCAATGTAATGAAAAAGAATGGTCCAAGGAGACCTCATATAAGGGGCATCTTTAAATGCCACGTAATAAAAAGGAATGACATATTTAAATGACCAACCAACATAGAATGATATATTCAAGTGTCCAAACAACATAAAATGGCACAAAGGTCAACAAGAAATGAACATATTCAAATGTTTCAAAAGGAAGATGATAACAAGTAATGTACTAAACTCAAGGAAGTGATAATGTGAATAAATTAAGAATAAACAACCAACGTAATCATATTATACTAGTCCTGCATATTTATGTTAGTAAAAAAATTTATGTAGTGTAAAATATCAAATACACTATGAAAGATATGAGCATTAATATAGACGTGTAAGATTTATTAAATAGACTCAAACATGATAATGTATAAATAATAATAAAGGATATGTAACATGTATCAATCACGATTAAAGAAGCAGATGCCCTTAATGTAGTATATGACATGGGTAGAGGAGAAGCCTAAAATCTAGAAGTGTGTGAAGCATATGTGTATATAGAAATGAAATTATATGTTATCTACTAATATAAAAGAAACAACATAGATGCTAAGGAGCTAATAAAATTTGGGAATGTTGGATATTTTTATAGTTTTTATTTTATTTGAATGCTTTTGTACTTTTTTGGATAATTGATTTTTTTTTCAATTTTTGAATTATTTGATGTTTTTATATTTTTGGAATAGTTTGGAAAGAAAAGGCTAGCTTATGATCCCATTCAAGGGATGCACATAGGGATTCCCAAACTCATAATATGGTACATCAAACTAGTGGTACTGCCAAGAAAAATGTATAGATGTCATATTTGGATCTATAGAATCTTTGATATCATTCATATGTATAATAGGACTCTATGGTCATGGATAAACAATAGGATTAGGGGTTCATAGAACCCATATTTGAGTGCTTTGTGGTTTATTTTGAGTACTTATAAATGGAACATGTTTAATCTCTCTATGTAATTGAGTATGTTGTGTAATATTATATGAATATTTTATGGAATCCACTGTGTATCTTTGGTGCAAAGATCTCCCAAGTATGGGCCAACTACGAAATGTGATTCCCTTATGATTACCCTTTCACAGAAGATTAACTTTGGTAGGTTTGATAATTAGTTGTATTGGAATAAACTTTTCTTGTTCAAATGGATGTTCATATAGAATAAGGAAATTGTGAATACCTTATTTAATAGACACATGCATTATGGGAGGTTGTTAAAGAATTAACCTTAATTTGGGTATTTTTTAATAATCATTTAGGCTTATCCTAAGTCTTATGTGTTTGTGAATTTATTGTATTTATAAATGTATTTTACTCTAACATTTTCAGGTGTCATTCACCTCTCTAATACACTCGTTGAATTTGAAGTTACTTGCATGTAACTCCTCTCCCCCAACATGGCACACACATCCTCCTCATTTGTAAGAGGATTAGGGATACTTGACACACATGTTGAAGCTTGCACATATAATTAATTTTCTCTTTTAGTTCTTTATAAAGAACTCTCCTATCCCTTTCTTCTACACTTACTTCAAAAACACAATCGTAAACTTGTTCTTTCTCTTGCATCCATGTGATGTTTTATTGGTTTAAAGTCATTCTCTCTCTCACTCTTAGTTTCTTATTACTATGTACTTTAGGATTCATTGTTTTAATAATTCTAATAGATTATAGGATTTTTATTCATTCAATAGTTTCCGTACTTGTCAAATCTATTATCTTGGATTTATGGTTTGCTCACTTTGTTAATGTAGAATTGTTTATTTAAGCACTTGTAACTTGTTTTCAACATTTTATTTCAATATTTAACAATATTCTTTCATGGCATTAGAGCATTGGTTGTTTTAACATTATTGGTGAGTATTTTGCATGCCTTTCTTAAAGGAATTTCAAAAAAATTTCATCTTATTTTTTCCCTCTAAATTGTTTTTTGTAGGTTTCTCAAGGAGTTTTTGAAACCATTATTCTGATTTTATGCATATAACCAAAAAAAAAAATCTTTCTTCTAGTTTTTTATCCCTACATTCTAGTTTTTTACTAGTTTTGTTATTTATAATTTCAGCTTGACTAGTTATTCATATTTGAGAATAATAATGGTAGAACTTTAATATATGTAAGTTGTTTATCTCCCATGAATCTCAGTCTACACCTTCTTTTGGGATGCCAATCATATCTACCATGTTTATTCTTGTATGCCTTCTTTTCTCATTCCAGTGCTTTTTATTATTTCTTGTTGGCATCAAGTTTAAGCTTTCCTATATGCTTTTATTTCTTTGCTCTTCTATCCTATGACTTTCTGAATATTTTATCATTGATTCCTTATTCTATCACCACTTCTATGATTTATGACTGAACTGAGGTTTCTTTTTTACCTTATTCTATCTTTAGCATTACTATGACACTTTTTTTGTGCATTATTTTCATCATTATAAGTCTTTTACATAGTTTTTTTCTATTATTATATATTGTGTGTGGTAGTCTTGCTCATCACTTTTTCTTTAATAAGAATGATATGCTTTAATTTTCTTTTATGTAATGTATCATTCACCTTTTATTCCAATGATTTAATATGGCTTCCTTAATCCTTTAAATCATATTACAAGGCTTTATGTGGCTATATGCATTGAAATTTGGGTGTGATAAAATAAGTAACCCTTGAGAGTTTTGTTAACAATTTCAAATTTCATTTGTCTTAGTTTAAACTAGCTACTTTTTTGGTCAGTTTGTTAAAGCTTTCAAAATCAAAACAATAAAAAAAACAAATCTTTATCTATGTTAAATATTTTTCAATAAGACACCTTTGTCCATGCTTTCTTAAAAGTTCATAAATTTAATACATGATCCATAAATTTCATGTTTATTTATTTCAAAATATTAAAATATTTTTACTATTGGAACATTTCAATATGTCTATATTATTAAAAAATAATAAACATAAGGTTGCATAGTAAAGCGGCCATGTGAAAAGTATGACACCAATCCTCATACCTTCTTTGTTGATCGAACAAGCTGAGCAACTGCAAGCCAAGAAATAGAACACCTTTGTAGGCTAGGAAGAGCCATAAAAGTGAAGACAACACACCTTTAGAACCTTATTTTTGGTCATACAAAACCAAGAAAGTGAACATAGCCCTAATAACCCTCTTACTAGACAGGAAAAGTCAGGTAAGAAAAACTAAACACTAACCAAAGTGAATGGAGAGGAAAACTACCACAAATAAGAGATTTGGGACTAAGAAGGGGTCAGAAGAGCCACCAAAATAGTCTCCACATGCCCATAAAACAAACCAAGAGAAAACATTGTAGGGAGTAACCATCATCCATAGAGCAGAGGAGAAACTGTCATTCTACTAGCACCCTAATATAACTATATATCTCTTTGTAGATATCATTGCTACCATTATCATCACTAGAAAATGAAAAACCCCACCTAAAACATAGACCACCACCACCATAAAACATATAAAAATAGACAAACTATCTCCAAGAGATATGTCAGAGGTGCCACGGTGACCCTCCAAAGCTCCCCTGGCCTTATGCACCTGCTAAGCAACACTCTAGCTGGGAAAATCCTATAGCTAAAGTTTCAGGCAGAGGGAGGAGGACGCTAAGTAGTGCCTCACTCCATTCCATCTCCTTTGATATTATTAAAACATTAAAAAATTTCAAGGTAGATATTTTTTTAATTTTGATTTATAGAATCTTTAAAAAAAAAACAAGACACAATTGTTATTTTTTATGATTTAAAAAAAAAATTACTCCATAAAGTGGGGAAGGAATATTTTAAAACCCAATAAATCAAAAGTTTGCTTAATCATTCTCACATGGATGAGATTTTATTTGAGAAATTAATAAAAAAACTTTATTTCACACAAATTAATATTTTTTAAGTCTTTTTTAAAAAAACACTTTAGTGCCTTGGTGTGGACTTACATTTACAAGTTAATTAATAAATTTTGTGTAAGTTCACTTGCAAGTATTGTTGGATTTTTTTAAAATTAGACTTTGTACACAAGTTATTTTTTATCATATTTTATCCTTTGCATCTTAATGTGCTTAAAATAATTTTGAAATTTGCAATCTTTTAGCATTCAAACATGTTTCACATAAAATCAATTTGGAAAATGAAGAAATTGGTATTCTTAAACATGTAATTCAATGTCAAAATGACACTATTTTAAATTTATATAAGTCAGTTATTACACTCCAAAATACATTTCAAAATTCAATGGTGAACATGCAATCTTTTTTTGACGTCCTAAATGATAAATTTGCATCTTTTACACGTAACACTAGCACTCATAATGGTGAAACTTATTGTACTTCTCTAATACCAAAAACTCCTTTGAACACTTATTTTGCTAACATTAACTTAAAAATCATGCACAGTATGGGTTATTTAGGTGGTGTGTTTGGTAAGTATGAAGATAGTATTCTTAAACCTATTTTATCTAGATATAATACAAATTATAAAGGTCTTGATTTTAGTGATTTAAATATTTTTAATGTACATTTGAAATTATATTATCATTTTTACCGAAGGACTTATAATGCAACTTATTTTGATTATAATTCTTCTAATGCACATGTTTTGATTAAACATGATAAACTTTGTGTGTATTGTGGAAAACACATACATCATATATCTAAATGTTAGAAATTACATCTATGTAAATTTTATGGCAAATCTACTCATGACACTTTACATTGTTGGAAAACGACTAAATCTCCTACTTCTAAAGGTATAATTGTTTAAATTTCTTTAAAAAATTAATCTTCTAGAAACTTTGATATGTCATTTTATGATAATTTTTCTAATAATTCTTGAATAATATATTTTGCAAGTGACACATATTCTTTGTATCTAGTTTAATATTCTCAACTTTTTATGTATACCTTAATTTTTGTTGTAAATGAAATATGTTTTACTTAGAATTTTTTTGACTAACTTATTTTTGTGTAGGTTTTCATACTTCTTTGAAATGCCAGTCTCTTTAAGGTTGCACTTGGTTCATCCATCTTCAAGTTCTTCGGCTTTGGTTCAATGGATGATTCAGGCAGAAAGGACCCGATGAACTTTGCCAAGGAGGGTGACAGGCCTGCAAACGTCAATTTTAAGCTAGTAAAAAGGGATGTTGGTTTTTAAATGCCTAAGTGCCAACCATGGAATGAGCCCAAGATATGCAGCAACCTGCTAAAATTTTGCCCTAGGGGTTGAATGAGTTAGATAGGACAAATGGACAAGCGACAGGCAGGTGATGAGTGATCAGTTAAGTCCAACTGGCACAAATTGGAGAAGCGACTTTGGCAGGTGAAATAGTGCCAGCAAATTGATAATTTGGAATGATAGCAGCCAACAGTGCAACCACTTTCTCTATTTCACATTAAATTGGAAGGCAAACCGTGTAAGTCACCCAAGCAAGAAATGCAGATTTCGAGTAGACAAATGAACAACTCATTAATATTTTGAGCGACTTGTTTTTTTTCATGAAGGGACACGTATGCCACTTGTAAAAGGAGTGCCAAATGGGCCTCTTTGCTTCTCATATATATTGTAGACTTGTTCATTTGTAATCATCTTCCACATTTGTAAGGCATAGCCTTGGCAAAATTTCACCTGAATCAAATAAATGCAATTTTTTACCTCCATTTGGATAGATATTTTAGAGTATGTCTTGAGTGTTTGTCTATGTCCAATCATTGTTTCTTGATGCTCTCACAGGTTCAACACCAACAGACCTGTTATCTACAAAGTGCCATTTTTGCAGCTGAAAGGAGAAGAGCTGACATTTGAGAAGATAGAACAAAAGGAGTTACTTACGGTGTGCATTTCACAGCGCCTCAGTGATTTTTTGTTTCTTGTGTTTTCATGAAAGCCTCCCTGCCAGTCTTTTGTAGCCTAGTCCTTCTACCAAGTGTATAGTGTATGTATGTATTTGTCTGATTCTGAGAGTGGATGTGTGAAGTTCAACTTATTTTGGTGCATCACCTTTTTTAGAGTAGGTTTGTTTTTCTTGCATCTCTCTCTCTTTTCATCCCCCCTTTATTATATCTATATATATATTTGTTTTGCACTTGCTGGAAACAACATGATGCATCAAAGGGAGCTATCCCTTATCTAGAGACTCTCCCCTCTAGCTTCTCTAGTCCCACAGGCAAGAGGGGAGTTTCCATGTTGCGAGGAGAAGGTAGGAGTTTGACCTCCTTACCCCGGGTGCAATCTTCTGCATCAACAGTTCTGGCACACCCAGTGGGACCAGCTGGGACAGGTTTTGTCCAAAGAGTTAAAGAATTTTTGGTGTTTTCTTCAACTGACCAGCCTTTGGAGGATTTTGCATCAACACCAATGGTGACTCTAAGTTGAATCTACTGGTTAAGCAGCCTGGTGCCATAAAAAATCTACTTTCTTTATGTATAATTCCTTTGCACAAAATCATGGGCCTTGTATTCATTCATATTACCATGATCAGACTCAGCCTCTTTATGGTGTCCCCTTAAGCAGCTCTCCTAGTTGCCCTACAATGATAAGGGAGGTGGCATCGGAGTTTGAGAGGCAGATAATGGAGATCAATAGAGTGGAGGAGCAGTATAGATATCATCAAGAGCTGATGTATAAGGAGTGTTTGTTTAGGCAAGCACAGGCTTCACAATCCATGGAGGAGGAAACAAAATGGAGAAATCCATTTATCCAAGGCAGTCAGCCTTGCGCATCCCTTCCTAATCTGATGAAAGCCCCTTATTTTATGCCAAATCCTTTCTATCAAATAGCACTTGCTCACTCTAGCTCACCAAATGCATCTGCTCCCAATCCCATGCACCTGGCTTTCCAACACTAGAGGGCATCAGAGCAACCCCCCATGGAGATCAATCTTCCCAATTCCTTATATTATGCATCTTCCATTGGGGGGAATACTACAAGCCAGCATGTCCCTCTTCTAGAGACTCTTCCAGTGCATCAACAGTCTCTTCCTTGCATTCCTCAACCTCCAAAAATCTTTCAACATGATGTGCATATTCCAAGTTGGAGGAAGGAATCCTAGGAACCAGCTCAGAGCTTTGAAGAGGATAATGCTGGTGATCTCCAAGAAAGGCTCTTTTAAGAAAATAGAGCTAGGAGAATTACAGAGCTGGAGTCCCAAATGAGATTCTTCAGCCAATGTGTGGTGGATCTATCTGAACCCAGCCCATCCACACACCTCTAAGAGAGCTATCAGGCCACACCTAATATTGATGGAGTGCTGACCAAGCAAAAGGAGGAGAATCATTCGATTCTAGCTCAAGGACTGCCTCCTCTTCCACATGTTTTCTCCACTTCACCCCTTCTCAAGGAGGAACCTATTCTGTAGGAGGTGAGTGAGGAGCAGAAGATCCAATCTACAGTCCTTCAAGAGGCTGTCATGAGCAACAACAAAGAAGAAATCATCATTGATGCTTCTTGTGAAGACACCATCAGCAGTGGAGAAGATGTAGGTCTTGCACATATCCAGATGTTCCAACAAATTGAAGAGGAACAAATGCATAGTAAGCTCTCTTCTGCTTTGTTTGATGAACTTCCTTGTTGTTTTGATGATGAGGTGAACTACATTGAAGAGCTTGAGTTAGAAGAAAATCAGGAGGATATTTTTGAAAATCTAGAGGTCCTAATTTTTGAGGAGGAAAAGGAGAGGCCTGCCTTCCTGGAGGAATGCCTTGAAGAAGTTAGTTTTAAATAGAGAAGTGAAGTTTTGTGGGATGAACAGTCATTTTGTAATTCCATTTCAGACATCACCACAATCCCCCTTCTTCAAGAAGGCCAAAAGGAAGTAGAGGATGAGTCTGACAGAGTTTTCAGCGAGGTAGAAGGAAACAAATTAGACCATGATACATTGCAGAGGAATTGTGCAGGTCAAGGGGCTTATGGCGATGAGTCAGTAGCCATTGATTTCTTGGTGAAGAGCACCTATATCAAGAACCAACATTCAATAGGCTTCCAAGGACCAACAAATTACATATGTGTCAGAGGCATGTTCGATTTTGATCCACTCAGACTCCAGCCAACTCAGGTGACAGGCAAGAGGAGCAAGTCACCAAATCTCATTTTCTTTCAGCTACTTGTCTGCCACCATAAGTCTTCTCACTAAGAAGGGGACTTAAGAAATTTTCCCTTCGATCCAGGAGGGAGGCGAGCATTCCTGGTTAGCTGTAAATAGTAGTTTGTTTTCAGTTTGTTTTCTTGCTTTCCCTAAGTGCAGTTGCACAGGTAGTGTTTTTTAGCCTTGTGTGTTTCCCTTTGCATGTGGGGTAAAGCTTCATGTTTGATTCTCAAATCTTTTGGGGCTGTTGCTAACTTTTGTTATAGTTGTAATCTAATTTTGTGCCCAATGGGCTGCAAGGCAACTGGCTTCTAAGCATAGCAAGCATGCTTCTCCTGTGAGTCACCAATCTGTTGACCAATTTTTACCCACAGGCAAAAATCTTGGTCACCCTCTTCACTTTCTTTGAAATGCCAGTCTCTTTCAGGTTGCACTTGGTTCATCCATCTTCAAGTTCTTCGGCTTTGGTTCAATGGATGATTCAGGCAGAAAGGACCCGATGAACTTTGCCAAGGACGGTGACGAGCCCGTGAACGTCAATTTTAAGCTAGTAAAAAAGGTTGTTGGTTTTTAAATGCCTAAGTGCCAACCATGGAATGAGCCCAAGATATGTAGCAACCTACTAAAAGTTCACCCCAGGGGCTGAATGAGTCAGATAGGATAGATGGACAAGCGACAGGCAGGTGATGAGTGAGCAGTTAAGTCCAACTAGTGCAAATTGGATAAGCAACTTTGGCAGGTGAAATAGTGCCAGTGAATTGATCATTTGGAATGATAGCAGCTAGCAGTGCAACTGCTTTCTCTATTTCACATTAAATTGGAAGGCAAATCATGTAAGTCACCCAAGCAAGAAATGCAGATTTTGAGTAGACAAATGAATAACTCATTAATATTTTGAGCGACTTGTTTCTTTTTATGAAGGGACACGTATGCCACTTGTAAAAGGAGTGCCAAATGGTCGTCTTTGCTTCTCATATATATTGTAGACTTGTTCATTTGTAATCATCTTCCACATTTGTAAGGCATAGCCCTGGCAAAATTTCACTTGAATCAAATAAATGCAATTTTTTACCTCCATTTGGATAGATATTTTAGAGTATGTCTGTGTCCAGTCATTTTTTCTTGATGCTCTCATAGGTTCAACACTAGCAGACCTATTATCTACAAGGTGCCATTTCTATAGCTGAAAGGAGAAGAGCTGACATTTGAGAAGACCAGAACAAAAGGAGTTACTTATAGTGTGCATTTCACAGCACCTCAGTGATTTTTTGTTTCTTGTGTTTTCATGAAAACCTCCCTGCCAGTCTTTTGCAGCCTAGTCCTTTTGCCAAGTGTCTAGTGTATGTATGTATATGTCTAATTTTGAGAGTGGATGTGTGAAGGTCGACTTATTTTGGTGCATCACCTCTTTTAGAGTAGGTTTGTTTTTCCTGCATCTCTCTCCCTTTTCATCCCCCCCTTTATTATATCTATATATATGTGTTTTGCACTTCCTGGAAACAACATAATGCATCAAAGGGAGCTAGCCCTTATCTAGAGACTCTCCCCTCCAGCTTCGTCAGTCCCACAGGTGAGAGGGGAGTTTTCATTGTTGCATGAAGAAGGTAGGAGCTCGGCCTCCTGCCAAGGGTGCAATCTTCTGCGTCAACAGATTGACCACATTATTTGAAGAGGATTCTTGAATATTCTTGGTGATCACACTTTCATCCTTGTAAATTTTGGTAGCACCTTTTCTTCTTTTCTCTTTCTAAATATATTATCATTCTTCTTGAAGGAAGCTTCTATTAAGGGTAAAATTAATGTAATTTCAAATTTTTTTTGTTTGTAAAAGGTTTTTTCCACTTTTTTAACTCCAAATTAAGCTTAAGGGGGAGTGTTAGAAAATTAACCTTAATTTGGGTTATTTCATATAGTCCTTTAAGCTTATTCAAAGTCTTATGTGTGTATTCATTTATTTTATTTATAAATGCACTTTATTTTAGCCTTTTAAGGTGTTACTCACCTCTTTGGTCCACTTGTTGAATTTAGAGTTATTTGTATGTAACTTATCTCCCCCACATGACACACACATCCTCCTCACTTTTAAGAAGATTAAGGACACTTGGCACACAAGTTGAAGCTTGTACATGTAATTATTTTTCTCTTTTAACTTTTTATAAAGATATTTTCTATTCCTTTCTTCTACACTTTCAACAACATAATCTTGATCTTTCTCTTACTCTTTCATTCATGTGATGCTCTCTTAACTTAAAGTCATTCTCTCTCAATCTTAGTTTATTATTGTTATGTACTTGGAGATTCATTGTTATAAGAATTATAATAAATTGTAGGGTTTTACTCCATTCAATGGTTTTTCCACTTATCAAATTTATTATCTTGAATTTATGATTTGTTCACTTTATCAAGGTAACATTATATATTTAAGCATTTGTATTATTTGTTTTCAATGTTCTTTATTGATATTTGACAATACTATTTCAAAGGTATTATGCAGAGTTTATGTATGCAAGGTCATCCCAATAACATATCAAAAACTCATGTATATGGTATAATTAAGAAGGTGGTAAACATGTGTTAGATCAACCTGTAAAGGTAGATAAATTTTATCACTAACACGTTGTGATATCCCATTGAATGCTCTGACCATTTTGGTTAAAGGGTATAAATCATCATGTGTATATCTAACAACATAGTACATACATTCTCACTAGCACTGTTATCGATCATAACACTATATATACGTTAATGGTCAAACTATGTTTCAATAAATAATGAATAAATATCTACATCATCATCTACTATTTCATTGTCATCAAATGTAATAGAAGGTCTCTAAACCATAGGAGGTATTTTGTGTGTATAACTTCAAATAATCACTTCTAATGGGTGTCTATAATGTGATGGAGGAGGATGTGCATTATATGTTATTTTCACTTTTGGTCGTTCTTAGAATGATCTTGTAAAGGATTGTTAAATATTTTCTGATTCTATTGATCACTAGGTTATGAACTCGAATCCTTTGGAGGATCATCAAAGGTAATCTTTTGGTCATCTATGAGGTATTAGATCTTATGCTTCAAGGTATAACATTTGCTTGTATGATTCCTAGGGCCTTGGTGATAGTCATAGTATGCATTGGCATCATATCCTTGGGTAGTGGTTGACTCATATCAACCTCTATACGAGGAGGGAGAGATATGACATGACACTCCAAAAACCTTTGAAGTAAAAAAGCTAAAGACGTAGGTAATCATGTAATTTTTTTCTTAGGTGCATTGGATAAGATGAGTTGATTAGATTTTTTTGGCACTGTGTTAACAATTGTGGTTGTTTACTTTTTAGATTTTTTAGGTTTTACCTTATAACTTAGTTTGATATGAAATTTGGTATTAGATGTAGGTGTTTACTACATACTTAAGTTTGTTCAAGGAAATAATCTTCATTCAATGAAGTCGAACAATATGGCATAAGTCATCAAAAGATTTGAAATTTAATAAAATAATGGACTCGTAATGAGGTAAAAAACTTTGGTTGAAGATGTTGTGTTAGTAGAGGTTCTTAGAATTACACTAAAACATGTTAATTATAAGGATAGCTTACGCAATGGAGAGTAATAAAAGGCATAAAAGAGATGACAATAATATAAACCATCTATGATGTAAAAATATAGACATAAAAGCAAGACAAAGCAGAAGTTTGAACCATAACTAGTTTCACATCAAATAATATATTAAAGAAAAATAGAGTACTCACTACACACAAACCATACATAAAAGAAGATAATAAAAACCATAACCGAATGATTCTATAATCTCTATAAACACATCAAACAAATTCTATTATATCAAAGTGTTATTTATAGTTTTTTATAATTCTATTATCTCTTCACATTCCAGTCTTTCGAGATACAAAAAGAAAGACTCTTTTCATTCTTCTAATACTTGATTAAGCTTATACGGATGAATACATACAAAAGTTTTACAAAAGATAAAATCATACAATTCACATGTGTTCATCTCATATACTTTGTGGTTTTATCAAGATCCATTCTTCATACAACACTTTCTTAGTCTTAAATATTTGTCTCATGCCAAGACAAAGTTGCAATCTGATATGAAATGAGCTGAAAAGATAAGTCAAACAAAAGTCATAGTTATCACTCCAAGTACCATTTACCAATTTTATCCCTTTATGCACTATTTAGTCTCCCTTTTGGGTTTTCAACTAAGTAGCATACTAGTCTACCACCCTTTCAAGTTTTTAAAACTAGCATAATTAGGTTGTTGCCCTTTATGGGTTTTCAACCATTTTGGTCCCACTTCTAATGTTTAGACTATAATACAAAAAATTCAATATGTTAGAATTTTCAAAAATAAAGTACACAAACTTTACTGCTATAGCTAAGGGGTTGTTTGGTTGGGTGACTATGGAGGTTGTTATGGTTGGGAAGCTACTAACTCATTGGCTTATGATGTATCCACTGCTAAAGATAGTTACGAAGACTATGCCTTTATGTTTATCTTCCTCTCCTGTATGGTTTGTTGAAGTTGTTATGGAGGAATGAATTGGGGCACATATGTTATCTGTGCCATGGCCAAATCAAGTTGAGCAAGATCTTACTTGAGAATTTTCTAATCGATGAGAACTTCGTGTACACTAGCAAGTAGAATGTGCAATGGTACTTGGATCATCATCATGTTTTATATATATATTCATCTTCTATAATTTTAATAAAAACCTTAGAATTATATTATTTCTATTGAATGTCCTAAAAGAACTCATCCAACCTATTTGTTGTCCTTTGGGGTTGGATGGCTACAAAAAATTTGCACATTATTTCATTATGCCATACTTGCAACTTATGTATGGTAGTATCCCTAGAATTTAGAAATTGTTTGAGTGTGCCATTCATTTTATCTATAGTTATAATTTGATCCTCTAGTATGGCTTAATATTTATTAGTAGTGGTAAATTCAAGCTTTATAGTGGCCAAGGATTGATTCTAAGTTGTCTCCACTTTAGCATATCTTGGACTATCTTCTTGGCTTGCTTTATATTGGTGTATAGGACCTGATCATACTCATCAAGGATTTGATGCATGACCTTTGCTTACATCTTGAGAGCTTGTCCTTATGTGCAAAATTCAAAAAAAAATTGTGTAGCTCTCTAACTCTTTGTGAGTTCTATCAAGAGAGTAGTGAATTTTTTTATCTTTTGACATGACTTGTTCACCTAGTACTTTCATAACTAAGGTGGGAAAAGTGTTATTGATAAATTTCCTCACATTCACTAGCCTCTTTTATACTTTAGCCTTTTCATCATGTAGCCTCAAGAATTCTTACTCCAAATCTGAGGCCTTCTATGTAATGGATTCCTAGAAGGTGATTTCTCCTTAAATCTATTTGGAGAGTGGTAGTTGGGTCCTATCTAATGATGTTTCTATTACAATGGTGGAAAGTGCCAAGGATGTGATCATAGATGTCATAAGAAGATGTGTGAATTGAATGAGTGAGAAAAATAAATTAAATTATCATGTTGATGTAGCAAGGACATCCCATAGCCATTGGCTAGAGATATGTATTGCTTCTTTGGTACCTTTTGTGTGAGTTACAATTGCTACGTCTGATTGTGCTTGTGCACCCTTCAACTCCTTGGCCTAGGTTGATGATTTCACCTTAACCTTGGTGTCATTTTTAGCTTGTACTTTAGCTTACTCTTCATCCTTATCTTGAGTATTATCTTGGGCTTTAGCTTTAGTATCTACCTTAGCCTTACCTTTGACTTTAGCTTCAACCTTAGCTTTGGTTTCTTACTCTTATTTTTATTATGTATCTTACGCCTCTTATTGTTGCCTTTGTTCTTCCTCTTTTTGTTTCTTCTTTACCTCCACTTTTGAATCCTACTTAAGCATGACTTTTATTTCCTCAACTTTATTCTTTATGGTTGTATCTTCTTTGGCATGTTTTTGCATAGCCTCTACTTTCTCAACTTTCCTTATGATAGCTTTCACTTCTTTGGCTTGCTTTTATGTAGCCTTAGCTTCCTCAACTTTCCTTTGTTACTCATTGTTTGTAGCTTGTTGCTTCTATTGTTGACTCTACGTAGCTTCCTATTATGTGGCTTATGGTGCTACTATTTGTTCTTGTGTTTCCTTGGTCCTTTATTCCTCTTGCATCTCTTCAAGTTCAAGTACACCTTATGCAGTTTGCCATTCCTCAAATTCCTTAGTTATGGTTGTATCTATGGGTTACTCATCCCCTTTGATCTCATTATCATATTCAATCTACTCAGGTGATTGTGGTTAGACTAGATGATCTTTTTACACCAACTTTTTCTCCTAGATTTTGTTAGAGGCTTGAAGGTCTGCTTTTTTATCTTTGCACCCTGGGGCTGATGTTATTATTGAGTTAGCTGAGACTACTACACATTATTTTATTTTGTAGGTTCACTCCAAGAGACCATTATTTCCTACACCATTTGTGATGGCTTAATAGTTGTATGTGTGTGGTTACCTAAACAAGGTTTATGTAGGACTATCTTCTATAGATAAATCCACTGCATGTGTAACAAATGATCCCACTATTGGTTTTGTTGAAAATATTTCAACCCCTAAATTATGTTGAGCTAATTTTTGTATTATAATATCAACAAGGATAGAAGGAGGTGGTTGAGTAATATCAACCCAAAGGTTTTGTCTTACCTGATTTTGCACTTAGAAAGTGTGCATTGCTTTCCAAAAGAAAAAATCCTTCTCCTATGCATCATAGACCTCTATTTTGTTGTCTTCCAACATTGATTAGATCACTTCTCATTCATCTACCCCCATCTCAAAAAGGTCACACTCAACAGCTATTCATGAAACTATGGGATGCTCAAGCCATGACTTCATTTATCAGGTTATTATCCTTGGCTTAGGTGGTGAGACTCTGCATGTAGGTGTTTTTCTCTTTCCTTTCTCTTGTTGTGCTATAGATTGTAATTTTCCCAACTATGTTGGTTTGGCTTGTGGTTATGTAGGTTATTTTGAAGGTACTTTCTCTACTTGTGGTTGTTATGCTTGCAAAGGGATGAATTGTAACAGAGGCACTGACCTCATAGTTAGGCATTTTTTCTTATAGACTTGAGCCTTTGCTTCAACAATAAAATTGAAAAATTGCATTGGAGTGAAAATTGGGGTAGCCAAATCATAAACCTTAATCTTTATGACATTATGTAGTTTGGTAATTGAAGCATGTTATCCCAATTACTACATTATATCTTAGGGAATCTTGGGGTATGATCATATCAAAGTTATATATTCCATCCACCATGCATTAAATCACCCCAAATACTCATAATACTGGATTATGTTATTCCATGAAATACTTGTGAAAGAATTATCAAGCCAAAAATTAGAAGTTATATTCACTGGCCCTAGTGGAAACTTCAACTATGTGAAACACAATAACAAGACTAAAAACTGGTATTGAAAGGTCTTTGTGGTTCTTACAAGTACCTTTTATATATTCATGGTAAGTTCAACTACCAAAAACTCATGCGATTTGAAATCATACTACAAATTCATCATTCGATAGGTAATGTCAATGATGCCTCTTATCGCTTGATTTGTGGTTTGTCAGAATCTTTTGGTGATACATTGCACCATGATACATAGTGAAACATCCTTGATTAAATCAATAGGAATTCCTCTCCCTACCCTAGTGGTATATTTTTATCTGATATCTGAGTGGATTGGTGGTGATGTAGACTTATATGGCATGAGATATTTGCCATGATTGGGTAGACCAAATACTCATGACATGGTGTGCACATTAATCCAAATTATAACATTTTGAGCTAAATGGATAACTCACTATTTATATCAGCTTAGTAAAGTCATCATAACTTCATGTAATTTCCCAAATTTAGGAAACTTAAGTAACCATTTGGTGTCAAAGCCTTACAATGGATGTTGTAGTGTTAGGGTTCCTCCTTATGTTTCTCCTTAAGCATATTGGGAAAACATAGTAGTTTATGTTATATCTATGAATTCGAATGGTTCTCGATCATTGCATTTATTTTTTTGGAGCCCTAGCCCATTTCCCATTTCCTCTTTTTGAACATCTAATAGTGGAATCAATAGTTGATCTCTATCCATGGATTGATGAATAATTTGAGCTAATGATTATTCTAAGTAATTATGCTTTGGTTTGAAATCTATTCATGAATAAATATTCTAAAGGCTGATCACAAAAGTCTCTTGTTAGATAAAGGTTTTAATGTTTGATCATTATCCATACCCTTTTCTTTTATAGCTATTTGATGCTCAATTTCATGTCACTGCCTCCTTTGAATGCATTGACTACGTGCGCATGAATGTTCCTTCTCAAATTAATATTAGATTATAGAAATCACCTTGACAAGGACATTTGGTGCCTAAGATCTTTAATTTAATTCTTAGGTAGTTATTATAGGTGATTAGTTGTTTTTTTAGTTAATCAATTTTTTAATGTACCACTTGTCATTCTATTACCAAATCTACTTCGAAACTAAAGCAATATTTTGAAATGTTGCATCATTAATGGTCTACCCTAACTATTGGCCTTCCACTCATTGTACCTATCTTGTCGCTACCTTCTCAGACTTAATTATAGTTCTTGGTGTAGTTGTGATCAGTTATATTTTATGAGTTATCTTAGAAATATGATTGCATCCTATGATGATAAATAGTTTTTGGTGGTTGTCGCTACCTTCTCAGACTTAATTATAGTTCTTGGTGTAGTTGTGATCAGTTATATTTTATGAGTTATCTTAGAAATATGATTGCATCCTATGATGATAAATAGTTTTTGGTGGTTGTGATGTGTTGCGCAACAATGAGCACACTATAAAAACATTCTAACCCAAGAAAATAAAATAGAAAATAAACATTAACTAAAATCCTAACTACATGTTGTTACTCAACCCAGTTTTTTAATAGAATGATAGAGATTAAAGATGATATGGCATAAGCCTACAACATTTTGTTTATCCTGGTAATATGGTTCCCTGTAAATCTTTTAGCACTATGGTACCCTATGGTGATACTTCATGGATTATGTAGGGTCCTTTCCATCTTATACACAACTTTTAAGGGAATGATCTAAATCTGCTCTCATAAATCAATACTATTTAATTTGAGTAAAATTTCTTACATCACACATTTTAATCATACCATGCTTGTTTAATTTGTTGGTTGATCTATTGCATCCACTGTGATCTTAATCAATTTTCTTACATCTTGGTGAAATCCATCAACCATGCCCTTAATGAATTATGATCTCTTAATCTTGTGATCATCAAAATGTGTAGACTAGGCAAAATATATTTCATAAGAATTACTACCTCAAGGCCATAAACTAATTGGAATGGAGTGAACCAAGTATTTCTCTTATAATGTGTTTGATAGGCCCATAGAATTGTAGGAATTCGATCCTCCCAATCATCTCTCTGAACATTGCAACTTTTTGTTAACATCTTGCCCAAAACTTTATTGGATGCTTCTGTCTATCCCTTGGCCTACATATGGTAAGTTGTGATTTTATGGTATGATATCATGAACTCTTCAGTGAGAGTCTTAATATTATTATTGAGAAAGCACGTGCCTCTATCACTTAACAACTTAACTAAACATCCAAACCTTGTGATAATGTTTACATATAAAAACTTGGAAGCATCCTTCACACCATAGCTTGGAGTGGCAATAACTTCCATCCATTTTTTGAAATAGTTAGTCATAGTGATAATGTATCTGGCATGATTATTTTTCTTTGGAGGAGTTGTAGGCTCAACAAAATCAATTCCCCATTGCTCAAAAGGTTATTCTGCAAGCATAGGTATTGTTGTCACTTGAATTTGTACCCTTTAAGGAGATGTTGAATCTCTCATCATCCATGTGGCATAATGAAAATAGCTATAGGCTTGTGGGTAGCCTAAGTATGACGTGAATCTCTAGATAGGACTATCTCCCTTAATGTACCACTTTGGATTGTAACTACACCTAATCTTTAGGGGGAGAAAGGGAGAGAGATAACAAAAATTTAGATTGAAAAGGGAAAAATGAATCCAAAAGGTTTAAAATGATCTTAAGAGAATATAAAAGGAGTATATACATTTTTTCCAAGGTCTAACCATACAAGGAACAACCTACAGGCGCCCTCCTAATTAGGTAATATAGTCAGGCAAAGGTCATACTCAGTCCATACCGTCAAGGTGGAGTGTGTGAGAGGTTGGAGAGACAAATGGATAATGGAGAACATCCATTATGATCATGAAAACATATATAAGCTCTTGGAAGTACAAAATAAGCAAAGGAAAGGTCTCCAATTAGACAAACATATTCTATATGTTAAAACCCTACACAATCTGCATTCTTCCTAGTCTGTTTTGTGTTTTTTCAAGTTTGAGGGGTTTGGGCTTAAGACCAAGGGATAAAAATTTGTACATAACATGTTTATGAGTTGAGGAAGATTATCCAATATTTATTTTTAAATATAAATTAGGGGAAGCACCCTTTGATTTATCTCAAATAGAGGATACTTTCCCTTAGGTTTAAACTGGCAGGTTTGGAGAATTGGGTAAGAGGAGTAAACCAAAAGCTAAGGAGATCCTTGAAAAGGGTTTACATATCTGATGTAAACCTAGTAAAATCATGGAAACCAACCACATAGAAATGAAACTAAACATAGTGTCCTAAAATCCCAAAGTTGTAGGCAGGCCTAAACGTAAGGTTTAGGCCTAGTGCCAAATGAGGAGGTTATTTTCACTTCTAGTCCTGTATATGATTATAATATATTTGAGAGTGATTATGGGATCATGATAGAAGTGTCTAATCCATTGGTATGTAGAGGAACCATCCAAAACTCTTTTTGGGCTTCAAGGATAATTAAAGCATACTAAGCATGACTAGGCCTAACATTCAAAAAAGGGGTCAACTTTATATTTGGATTAAGATTTGTTAAAGCTTTTTGAAGGCAAAGAAACCTCTGAGGAAGTCATTTTTGGCTCAGAGATAATACTAGACCTATAGAAAAAAGAGGAAATGGTTCAATAGGACAAGTTTGGACACTCATATCTCTCTTGATGCTTTACATGTGAAAAAAAGAGTTTTATAGGAGTTATTATATGTCTTGAACAACCACTTTGTGTAATTTGTCTACAACTTTAATGTCATAACTTTATGAACAAACCTTAAGAGCTCAAAATAGGCCTAAACACTCTTAAAACCTTGCTAGGGACCAGTATGGAGAAATGGAGCTAGAAAGATAATATAATGGACAATTTTGATAGGATGATGATTGGACCTTGCAAAGGAATCCCTAAAGCTACTCCTAATGCTTTTTGGTTGTATGGACAGGGTGCAAAATAGGGTATTTTGTACCAATTTTTGTGTTTTTTAGGTTCTATAAGGATTCTAAGGATGAAATCAAGTTTGAAAGAAATATATAGAATTTTTTTAACTCCCTATGGCCATTTAGTGCTTTGAAAATACTTATAAGTGTCTAAACTAGAGTTCTCATCTCAGCTAGTCAAAACTTGCATAGTGAACATGAGGGTGAGAAGTGTGAAAACTCCAAGTAGAAGTGATTTTAAGGTGTCTTTGATGATTTTAAGGCCATGGAAGGTATTGATAGGTGTCATCCACCCCCCACCCATGGATTTTCATGGAAAACTAATTCTTTTTTTGAGGTGAAGTGTGTAGGGTGCATGAAGAGTTTTTTTAGATTACAAATGATGATGGCTCACTTCTAGATAATTCCAGAAGACCAAGATTGCAACCAATGCATGAAGAAGCATGTCTAAAATCCTTCCCCTTCATTCCAATAATCATAACTATTCTTAGTTATTTATGAGGCATTCAAGAAGCTCAAATAATGAAGGTAGTTTTTTAAAGCCAGTTGAGAGGATTTTATGCCACTTTGAAAGAGTTTGATGACTTGGATGGACATACTTCCTAACCTTATAAGGTTCATCCCATGTATTTTTTTATGCACAAATAAATTATTTTATTAGTTTGACAAGTGTCCTTTTGACCCTTGGACTTATCTCTTCTCCTCTCTCTCCTAAGTTCTATAAGAACTAGCCATTTTTACCATTGTAACTTATGCTCCACCTGGGTATGGTGAAACCCTACTTACTTACATACCATTTGATCAATAATAAAACTGATGTTTACCTCTTCATGAATGTTCTTACTGTGGTTTACTTGAATTTTAGATCTTTCTTAGTGAAGACTATGGATTCGTTAGCATGTTGTCTCATTCTTGCATCTTATTTGTAGTTGGAAAGCTTCTTATTATAGGGCATGTGAAGTGTTCTACGAAATGTCAAAGATTGAGTGAGTTATTATATTCACTAGTGCCATTCAAATCCTATTATATAGTCCTCATAGCTTTGCACATTCATCTATAACCTCATATTGTAACATTGATGTGAGAAGAAGTAGATTGAAGGAGTGTATGTTTGGTTAGTCCTTTGTTCTCATATGTAACATGTTGCTGGTTGGAAGTCATCATATTTTTTGGTGTATCAACTCCTTTAGAATAGTTTTATTTCATTTATCTCTCTCCCTTTCCTGCCCCCCCAAATTTTACGTGTAGTTACAATCCAAAGTGGTACATCAAATGAGCTAGCCCTATCTAGAGATTTACCTCATCCTTAGGCTACCCACAAGCCTAGAGGTGTTTCCATTATGCCACTTGGATGAGATCTTAGGAATCTCCTCAGAGGGTGAAAATTGAAGTGATAATAGGTATCAAAGGCAATTCATCTCACTGGTTGGGCTTACCCCTTCTTTGATAGGCATCATAGTGTTTATCAACTTTGTATACATCCTTAAATAATGTAGACCACCATAGACTACTCTGAATTATTATCCTCGCAGTGGCTTCTCCTATGAAGTGACCTCTTATAATCCCTTGGTGAGTCTCTTGAAGAAGTTGTGGTCACTTATGTGCTAGAGCTACCCTGCATAATATATCACCTTTGCCAAGTTTATACAAGAATATATTAATGAGGCTATATGGTATGGCTCTAGTAACCATCTATTTATTACCCCTCTTTGTATAATGTAAAAGAAAATTTCCTTGCTCCAATAAATTTTTAATGTCCTCCATTTTATTAGGAACTACAAAAGTTCTAAATAAATGCACATCAGGGGATTCATCTTTTAGTTCCTTTGGTTCCTCCCCATTGTGAATTCAGTTGAGATGATCTGGTCACACATTCTCCCATCTTGGCTTAACATTAATTTGGAATTGAAATTCTTTAAATAGCATCAACCACCTTAATATATGTCCTCCTAGCATTGGTTTATTAACTAGGTATGACAATGCTTGGTGATCTGTGAAGAACTCAAAAGGAGTATCCAATAAGTAATGCCCAAACTTTTGAAATGTAAACACCATGGCTAATGATTCTCTCTTCATGTTCATTTAATTATTTTCCACAACTAATAGTTTCTTTCTAGTAAAATGTATCAAGTGGTCCAACCTGCCTTCACCTGTCTACACTAAGATAACTCCTATTGTAATGTTAGAAGCATCCACATTTACATGAAATGGCTTCTTCTAGTTAGGAAATACTAATATGGGTGTTGTTACCAGCAACTAATTTAACTCAATAAATGTTGTTTGACATTCTAGTGTCTATTCAAATTTGGTATTCTTGTGTAGTAGCTTTTCCTTGGATGCCAATATAATTGCATACCCTTTTATAAACTTCCCATAATATCTGATATGACCAAGAAAGGTGTGCACTTTGGTTGAGCTGGTAGGAGGTTACATTCTTGCTATAATAACAATTTTAGCTGGGTTGACCAAAATTCTATCATTACACACAACATGACCCAATAAGACACCAAAAGGTGTAGAGAGTAGACACTTCTTTAAATTTAAGGGGATGCACAAATCCCATCATCACTCTAGAATTAATCTTACTTTTGACAAGTGTTTTTTAAATAGAGAGAAGACTGGCTAATCATCTAGATAGACTTTTAGGAAATCATTAATGAAGTCTTTGAATTCATTTACCATAGCTCTAGAAAATACATCAGGTGTGTTCTTTAAACCAAATGGCATTACCTTGTATGGAAACAATCCCCATTCAGTAGGCAAATGTAGTCTTGGTTTGATCCTCTTTATCAATTAGAATCTAGGGATATTCATTGAAACCATCTATTAAAAAATATACCTCATGCCCAAAAACACATTCAATTACTTCATTTATAAAAATAATAAGAAATGGATCATTAACACAAACATTGTTGAGTGCATGGTAATCCCCACACACCCAAATTTATCCTATTTTATTAGGTTGAATAACCATGGAACTCACCCACTCTACCTTTTCAATGAGATAAATAATTTTAGGCTCTTGCATTTAATCCAATTTTACCTTTACATTGGTCTTCATATTAGGATTGAACCTATAGGGTCACTTTTTGATAGGGCGTGCACATTCTTTTAACTCTATATGCATTTCTCCCAGAGATAGATCTACACCTTTTACCTCCAAGAATTTGTTTGGAAATGCATCTTGATAATCTCTTAATAGCTATAGGGCCTCAAATATCTTCTCTTATCCCCATTAATTTCCCACTATTTCAAGCTTAGGGGTTACTTTTGTCCCAAATTTTCCTTCAGTCTTTCACAATGGTTCCTGATATATCTTGCCTAATACACTACGCATAATATCTTGCAAAATGCATTTGCCTTCACATTGAGGAATGTCAATATTTCATAGTTTCTCATCTTCTATTTGATCTACACTTTACACTAGTTTGGAATCATCTTCACATTATGGCTCAAATAACCCTTCTAAATTGATAACTCCATCACTATCATTGTCACTGGATTCTATTAGATTAAAGTTTATTATATTACACAACTAGACTTGGATTTTTTTTTGGTAGCTTTGTAATTACACAGTGCAAGATCCAAGTCTTATGTAGCTTCCTAATGAGAGGATGATTCAACAAAATTTTTAAAATCTTCTATGCATCCATGACATAGAAAAATCTTAATCTTATGTAAGGAATCACATACTAGTGGGTTATCATCTTCAAACATTTTTTTGAATGAAACCCAGTTGAAATTGCACCCAATGTTTAGTTTCCCTTATATTTTATTGATGCATATAATAAGTTGTTTGAAGAGGTGTAAGGGTATGATTGAATATGTTTACCTAGTATCATGGCTCTACTCCTTGGGTGGTCCATATATTTATGCACTAATAGATGTGAAGTTCTAGAAATTAACCCTCTTGAAAGAAAGGCCATTCTATTTTAATAATAGATAGTAGCTAAAACCTTGCACAAAAGATTTCACATGCATCTTCCCAATGCATTTGAGTTTCTATGTATGGCCCACCATGTTGTGGCAATTCCTTTCAGTGCATGGTTGAGTGCACTAACTAGTTGTTCCACCTCTGTTAAATGGTGTTCAAGCTTTAATATGAATGGATTGAGATCCTCTATTACAAAATATTGAGCTATTTGGCATTATGAAATGAACACCATGTACAAAGATTAAAACTCATGATCTGTACAAGACTAATTCAATATGTGCACGTCTGAGTCATCACTTACTAATGATATAAAATCCCAAGGTAAAATTTCTTTTGGGGTTGGTTCAATATAATCCATCATAGTTTCACTATTATTATATAGAAATTCTACCTCAAATATTTTTAGTGAACATACTAAAGGAGAAACACATTCTTCGAGGTGAACCTATCTAATTGAAGACTTTTTTATAACAAATTTGAATACTAATAGTTGTTCTTGTTGCACAGTAATAGGCTTCCACTTTTGACATTCTATAGTTTGCACCCCATTTTGTATTTAATATTTCACCACTTTAAACCAATTATCGTCCCCATAATCATAAGGAGACTCTGGCTCTTTAAGAATGATATATGCCTTCTGTTCAAATTTATTTAAAGGTATGACTACAATTTTATCTTTATGATGCACTTCTAACTGATTGTACATAGTGTTAATACTCATTTGGCCATTATAGGCCCATTTCTTACCGATTAAGGTAGGGAAATGCGTTTCTATTATATTCATGTTGACGACCGTAAAATCCCCTCATAATCTAAGCTCAACCACTTTAATTTCAACATCTTTTAGTTTGCCAATGGGTTTAACTTTACCATAATCCACTAAGCTCAATGTTATTGGACTATAGCTCAGAGTTGGTTGACCAATGGATTTCCATGTTGAGTAGGGAATCATATTGATTGTACACTCAAATTTAAAAATTTCATTTGGGATTTTGTATCCAACCAACTCAATATATAGTTATGAATCCACATCCCAAGGCTTCTTTGTCTTGACATACCAAACTAATTTATCAACCCTCATTTTTCCTCATTGTGCACACTCTAAGAGATTATGTAGGAGGTTAGTGATGTTCTCGGATATATCTTCATTATGTAGTGTACTGAGTAGTTTCATTAGATCCATCAAAGTGGTCACAATACCTTCTTGTCACATTATCCTAACAATTTTGCCATGTATTTTAGCGTCAATAGCAGTGTTATCATCATTAGATACTAGTTTCTATTTTATTTCCAATAATACCTGCACAACTTGATACATTAAATTCTTATCTATTGCAGGATCAAGATACTTATCTTGCTAAATTTTTCTAATACCCTAATCTTGAGGAATTTCTAAAGGAGGTAATCCTTTTTCAACTCTATTTTTCCTTGTGATAGCTTCCACAAATGCATTTTTCTTTGGTTGCATATTAATCATGTTTACATTGCACACTGTCTTCTCCTTTATTTATTTTTTGAGAATAAGGCAATATTCCATTTGATGTTGACCTTAGACCCTATAGTATACATAATAAACTTATCTTTGAAGATTTTTGGGACAATTTTTTGCATAATGATTATATGCTTTGCATAGATAACATTGCATGGAAAGTTGAGTTTGTCAGTTATCATTATTACAAACTCCTTCATATTTTCCATGATATCCTCCCCTATATATTCCTATGCAGCCTCCTCTATTCTATATTTTATTTATATCCCCAGCCTTGGTGTTATTTTCTAATATATACTCCTTGTTGATTCATTTGTGTATCATATCCCCCATACTAAGGTTGAGGGGAACTTGACGTCTAATTTGTCTGCTATTACTAAAGATTTGTGTTGTTCCAGGGTTGCACATATTGACTAAAATATTGATACAAGGGAGATGGTGTATTATTATATATTGCTAGACTTTGTGGTTGGTATTGTGGTGATGAAGGTATCTGATATTATGGCAATGAAGACACCCATCCCACTCTACCTCAAGTTGTAGTTGTCATCTCCACATGTAGTTATTTAATTACTTGCTTTATAGTTAGTATTTGTTGGGTCACAACTATGAAGATGTTCTTTGTTATATCTTGATTTGACTCCTAAAAGGCTTGGTAGCTCGTCTTTTCATGATTTGTAGATTTTTAAAAATTATAGTACTATTGTGTGACTTTTGGATATATTACTGGAGAAGATAGAATTTGGATGTAGGATGTCCAACAACCCTACATATTTCACAAAATTCTATTTTAATTCTTGGACAATCATTCCTATGATGTCCCTTGTTGCCACACTCTATGCACCATAGTCCTAATTTAGGCTTATCATTTTCATGCATCTCATTTATCCTCCTCACAAAATTATCTAAATCAGCTTTTACTTTTGATTCCATCAATGGAAGATTTGCATAATCTTTTATTTGTTTAACTCTTATGACAATAAACCAAGTATCAACCTCAGTGGAGAACTGGGTGTGTGAAATAACGAACCTTATTCTTGGTTTTAATCCATTTATGAACCAAACAACCTTATCTTCATATTCTAAAATAAAATAAAATCTGTTCATCACATTAGAGAACCTGTGATCATATTCTCTAACTGTTTCTCCTAATTTTTTCCTAAATTTACTTTAGGTCCTGAATCACTTGACTGGAACATTTTTTACTTTAAATTATGATACTAACAAATCTATAAATTATGTAAAATCAAGGGCATTTACATTTAAAAAAAAATTTACTCTAAAGCCCCTACTAGTTCAAATTTATTCACATCATCCGATGTTACCCCTTTTATTACTCATTTTATGTCATAGGTTACCAAGTATAGTTCAAGGTCTGAAGATCCATCATAAGGCATTAAAGGTACAAACATACGTGTATGAAGTATCATAGTTGGTAGGTTGGTAGTTGTTACTACAAATGTTTGAATACTAGCAACTATGGTTGGTGGTGTCTGCATATTGATTGTTGCATTATTAAAAAATTATGTAGTGTTTACTATGACTATAGGTTGCTTCACACTACTATTTTTAGGAGTAACAAAAAATCATGATTCTTATATATATATTTTTTAAATGCCTATTTGGTTTCTACACTGAGCTTTCCAAACTTGTTGGCAAAGGAATCAAACAAACCTAAATCAAGTTGTCTCTCTATACTTTTTCTACCTTCTATAAATAAAGTGGGCTTGGGAGATGCATACCATTGAAATGAATGATGTTTATTTCTAAATTCTTCTTGCTTCGAACTTAAACATGTAATATTTCTACTTTCAATTTTAATATTTTATCAAGAACTCTACTCATCGATTTCATCTCGAAACCCTTCCCTTAATTGTGATCTACCTCTACTTCCTGACTGATCTACCTCAGTATCACTACTTGTATATTTTTTCTCATTAGACCCTTTCTCATATTTTGCATACCCTTCTCTTTTAGTAATTTCCACATCTCCTCTTAGTAACCTCTCTTCTCTAACATCTTTTTCTTGTATGTTTCCAGCTCTAGCAATTTCTTCTCTACCTTTAGTCTTACTAATAGGTACTTCAAGGTTGTTTGTCTTAATCTACCTTCTTTTCTATCTTAGTTCCCTTTCAAGTCTCAAAATTTTATTCTCACTCTGTGTCTTTTCACCTTCCATTTTCTAGGATTAGGTTCATTTTACTTTTACTCAACTTTTCATCATTCACTTTCTCTCACATGCACCCCCATGGTGCTCGAAGTGACTACTCTATGTTAGCTGGAGTAGGCACCATGGCCTTTTCCACAACCAATATCTTGATTATAAAAGGTATTTTCAACAAAAATGTCCCTCTAATTCCTTGGACAAATCAATCTTGTGCAATCTCAAAAGCTACGTATCTTTGTACCTCAGACTCTATGATATAGCCATCGATCATAGTCTTCATCCAATAATCTATTACTTGGAACCAATTAGTATCTAGGTTGCACAGTATTTCCAGTTTGTCCTCAATCCAAACTACAAATTTTTTTCTCCTTACACTAAAACAATAGTATTCTAATCTAGCTAACCATGTAGCTAAAATTTAGGCAATTCACATAATAAAATTTCATAGATTTTGCCATAGAGGTGTTCTTGGATAATCTTCTATGTAATTTTTTTGACACTTCATGCTTCTTCCTTTGAAAAATTTATGATTATCTCATCTAGC
The DNA here is from genome assembly GCA_037957365.1 of Torreya grandis. NCBI lineage: Eukaryota > Viridiplantae > Streptophyta > Pinopsida > Cupressales > Taxaceae > Torreya > Torreya grandis. The sequence continues at coordinate 3,076,658 of JARHVA010001290.1, forward strand.
TATCTTTCTACATCTCTCTAACCTAGAAACCATCTCAACATATTTCATCTAAATAGGTTCTACGCTCACCACACCTTTATTAGGAGAGGTTCTTGGAATTACATCAGAGCATGCTAATTATAGGGATAACTTATGCAGTGGAAAGTACTAAAAGGAATAGAAGAGATGACAACAATATAAACCATCTACGATGTACAAGAATAGACTGAAGAATAAGATGAAGTAGATAAAAATAGAAGATGAGCCATAACTATTATCACATTAGATAACAAATTAAAGCAAAATAGAGTACTCACTGCACACAAACCATCCATAAAAAAAGATTGGAAAGCCATCACATAATGATTCTATTAATCTCTATCAACACATTGAACCAAATTTTATTACATCAAAGTGTTATTTATAATATTTTACAATTCTATTATCTCTTCACATTCTAGCCTTTCAAGATATAAAAGGAAAGACTCTTTGCATTATTCTAATACTCAATTAGGCTTACAAGGTCAAATTTATACAAAAGACAAAATCATACACTTTACATGTGTTCATCTCATATACTTCATGATTTTAGCAAGCTCCATTCTTCATCTAACATTTTAAAGTTATTTATTTATCATTGGATTTGTCATTTTGGCCAACATTGATTTATATCTCAAAACACATTCATTGATAGGTTCATTGGTTCATTGTTTGATCTTTATGATTTGAAAGTATGATTTCTTTTCAATGATGTTGATAGATAAATGTGCTAGAAAATTGTCTACTAAAGGTTTGAATGCTCCTATTGATTGAATTGGTAAATCATAGAACCATTTTAAAGCATAGTCCTTGAGGCTCCTTGGTAGTAATTTAGTCAAAAATTTATCATTGGAAACATAATCAAGACAAGTTGCATAAAAATATCAGAGATGTTGCTCAGGATCACCCTTTCCATCATAAAATATTAACTTGGGTGCAAAAAAGACATATGATAAAGGGTGAAAAAATATTTTTGGTGTAAGAGGATTATGTAATATTTCTTATGAATCAATAGCATAAGGTGATTTCATAGAATTTTGATCAATGTTGGTAACCTTAGCTTGAAAAAAATTTACAATTTGTATAAGATATTTCACATTTTGATTGCTAAGATTTGAAGTTTGAGAAGTTACCAAAGGAGATGTTCACATGGCTTGAGTTGACATAGGCATTGAAACTGGGAATTAGGTTAAAGTGTTAGTGGTTCCTATGCAGAAGGTAGCAATAGTAAGACTTATTTTGGGGAACATTGGTGTAGAAATATAATCAGTGCCCTACTAGATGTAGGAGTCAATTTTGTGTTCAAGGGGAAATACACATGAATGTGGGGATGCCCCATACTTCTAATAACATGATCAATAGATGCACATAGTTTTTCATCTATGCTTTTTTGTTTTATTTTCCACTATGGTTTTGAGGATCTTATCAAGATCCTCAGGATTTTGACGAATACGCTCTCAAAATATAATAATATCTTGCTCTTTCTCTTGATCCATCTATTTATGTTAATTATTTACATTAGATTCATTTTTTTCATGATCAAAATCATCTTCTATGATAACCTCTTCAACACTTTGTTCAGTTTCATTATTGACACTTTCATTAGGCGTAAGATTTATTAATTCATTGGTTTGAGCCATCTTAGGTTATAAAAGAGGAAGCTTCAAGTGTTCAATAGAAACACCACATAATCTAAGGCTAAGCCTAGGTTGCATACAAATAATAGAATAGATATAAAAAATAGTAAGAATTTTTTTTACGAATTTGAATACCCTAAGGCAAGCTAGGGTTTACATAAAGAGACAAAAAGTAGATTCACCTTAATCACAAATTTAGAATGATGGGGTAATAGGTTAAGAATATATAAATAGTTCAAGCCCAAGGGTGGTAAACTAATCTATAGGAAGCCAATTAATTTTAAACTCAGATAAATGAATATTATGAGTTATAATATTGAGATACACTAAATATAGAAAGTATTTGATTTGAAAGATATTCAATTAATTTTAAATACTAAAGATAAATGATACGTAATTAAGTTTATTGTGTGCAGACAAATATGGGCTAAAAATAAGTGTAAAGTATGGAGTAATGATATTTTAAATCAGTCATCAAATTCTGTAAATTGTACTTTTGTAGCCACATACACTACCATCATATTTGGACATTACTATTGATGTTAGTATTTGACTATGATGCAAGTGTCCAGTATATAATAATGACTAAATCTAGATATAACCAACTTCATTTTCTAAGTTTTATGTCTCCTTTCTACTAATGTATTCAAATCTAGGATATAAGATGTTAATCTTCACTGACTGATCAAACTTAGCTTTTCACCCTTATTCATCCATAGAATAAATTTGTTAAAAATAAGTTAGTGGGCTTATGGTGTCAAGCTGACCTTAAAGACCTCTCTATCAATGGGTGATGCCTATATATCCAATACTCCCCTATGTGTAGAAAAGTGTGTGCATAAAGGTACAATATAATATATGAAGATACATGTAGTGACCTAAATTTTAATTTAACAAATATCACTCATGGGGTGATCTAAGAATGCTTCAGACCTGTAATATGATTGATATGAAAATAGGGATGAATAGGGTTTAATAACTTGGTTATGTAGTCAATTGATTGAGTTTTAGTAGGTGTTTACTTAGTATTTGTTAGATGAGGAATGAAAAGGCTTAGACATATATTTATACCATATCTTTTGAAACTATCTCACATTAGAGTTTAATAAGACAAATAGGTCTACCCATAGGTTTTTAAATATGTTGTAATTTAGATATTTTTTGGCAAATGGGCACAAGATAAAGATTTTGACATTACCATTGATGATAGTGTCCCTCTATGGCCATTAGTGTCTATAAAGATAGAAAATAAGTATAGATATAAAAATGAAAATGAAAGATGTTTATCAAGTCTTAAATTTTTTGTGTAGTACAAGAGAACTGAGTCATCAAAATGATATGGATTAGACTAATAGATAAGCATTTAGGCACAGTGAGATCTATAATTTAAGGGTAGAGCCTTGCTTGATATATATCAAATGTATAAGACTGAGATGCTGTAAATATTTAGTTTTAGTATCTATACATGTAATTCACTCATGTCAAAATAAAATTTGATTGTATTATGTCATGTATAAAGATAAAATCATGTATAATCATGTGACCATATGTAAATTATGTCATCATCGTAATGTATATGCCAACCAATGCATCTATGTAACATATGTCATGCATGGCATATAAGTGTCATGTCTAAATAAATATATCAATAAAGAATGCAAAAGTAAGATAGTTAAATAAGACTATGCAATAAAGGTGCATGATATAAATTATGGAACCACTCAATGTCAACAAGCTCAATAAATGTAACAAGTTTTAGACTTAGTGTCACAATTAAAGTTAAGAGTTATATACAAGGATTATAAAAATGTCAAAATAAACAAGGCCAAGTGCCACGCATAAAAGACATCAATATGTCACATCAAACAAGGCCAATGGGGTACACACAACATTCAAGCATAAATTAGCCTATAATGTAAGATGGTAACAACATCAATGAAGCATAAAACAATTAAAAACTAGTTTGCATTATCCATATGTATCAATGTCACATCATAGTATAACAACATATCCACGTATAGCTATGTAAGATATGAGTATCTAGAAAGACATATGTATGCATTCTATATATCTCAACATGGTAGAAGATTATAGAGAGATATAACCTATAATAATGAAACCTATGGAATAAGAAGCCTTCAGTATTGGCGTAGCCACTAATTTGAAGAAATTATAACATATATATGTCATTTTATAACTTGTATTGTCTTAAATCACACTCCTATACTTTAAAATACATGTGTGTATGAAAATAATATGCCATCTACCAAACTTATGATAAATAATATGTAAATAGTATAATCTAGTAATCATATCATGCTCAAATCTTAATTTATTTCATTATTTTGAACTTTTTTATTTTTTTTCATTTCTAAAATATTTAAAACTTATTCAAATAATCCCAAGTGGAAATAATTTCAAAAATAGAGTAATGGGATGGATCCAAATAATTCACAACACATGTGAAGGCATAGTGTGCACTAAATTTGATATCATGGATAATTGAAATAAAATGATAGCAGTTAATATACCACCAGTGTATATGTGAATCAAAACATTGTAGCTTAATAGTGTATGCAGAGATAAGAAGATTTGTGCCCCTGATGGGAAAGAATCAATGTGTATTCATGTAATATGTATATATAAGTATATGAGATTGTGAAAGCTCAATGGAAGCCATAACATGTATAAATAGTCAATATGTGAAGGTAATCAAGTAGAATGCCACCAAGGATATGCAATAGGATCATTGTAGGTGTTTAACCCTAAAATAAAATTTAATTACTTGGAGTTAGCTCTAAATTAATATTAAAGGGGTATATATAAATGAAAATACATAAGGGTGATAATCAGATCTATAACAGGTCAATTGGTTGGTAAACTCAGATATAAACATACAATGAATTTATTATGCTGAGAATAGATTAAATATAGAAAGTAAAAATAAATTATATATGAAATGATAAGTAATATACTTAAATAGTTTTGATGCTAACATAATGTTGGATCTAGAATAGGTAGGAAGCGGGCTAGAAGATAGTTCTGAAACAATCATCAAATTTTGGATCTAACGTTTTTAGAGCTCTTCACACTAACATCAGCCTATGATGATTATATTAACACTATTGTCTGGGTTTGACATAAGTGTCTTGTATGGAATACCTATTGAAAAAGGATGTGACCACCTAGATACTTCTAGGTTTATTTTTACATTCACTCTAGTGCATTCATATATGGGTCATGGATTTTTACTCATGAAATTGTAAAACCCTAGTTCTTCATATTCATATTCATAGTGACATTACAGAAAAATAGGTTAGTGGGCACATAGTGTCGAGATATCCCAAAGAATATCATGTTAGTGGGCACTACCTACATAGCCAATACTCTAGAAAGGGCCTAAGACTTATGTAGTTCTCTTTTACATGTTGGCTTGTGAATGAATCGTGTAATATGTGAAAAGCAATTACAATAATGACCTAGCTTGTAACTTGTAAAATCAGGTTCTTGGACTTCTTTTTCAATACTTTAGACCTATGTATGTGTTATCCCTATGACTATTATGAAAATAAGAGAAAATAGAAAATCTTTTTTCAATTGAATTCTCTTTGAATGCTCTTTGGTATGAATACTAGGTAGTTTTTTGTGTATGCTAGGTGAGGAATGAATGAGGGTTGATTTTATATTTATATGAATCCATTTGGAGTAATAACTTGTATTAAAGCATTTAGGTCAACCATTAGGATATGTTTCATTTATAAATTGGATGACTTTAGGGAACTAGACACTTGCATCAAGTCAGGACACTAGTATCAACATTAGTGTTTATCCTAGAAGTTAGTGTCCAAAGAGCAAGAAAATAAGTATAGGCTCATAACTTACAAAAATGGAAGATAAGTAAATTTTAAGTATTTTGGGTAAGATAGAAGGTCTGGGCAATCACATAAAACTAGTCAGACTAATAGATAGGCCAAGGGATACAAGATAGAATAGATGTAAGACTTGCAAAAGCGAGAAAGGTACAAAACTGAGAGGAACAACCAAGATCTAAGTTTGCCAAATGTATAATACTGAGGTGCTATATAGTTCATAAATATCATCTATATTTTTCCCCTTTAATCTAGCAATGAAATTTATAGTTTAAAGGAAATGAATGCATAGTTGGGTGTGCATAACACATCTTGTATTTATGTATGTCCAACTTGAGTGCTTTGCTAGTGATTGACTTAAAACTAATAGCATATTATAGTATATAATTAGTACATATAATCTAGAATTTAAAGTACTTGAAAAAAAATGAAATTAAAAGAGTGAGGTTGAAGAGTACACCTATGTGTCGATGTAACTACCTTGCCTATCAACAAGTTGAATTGAAAAATATGTATTATTATAAGGCTCTGAAACTGAGATTAGGAAAAATATAAATAAATCTTGAAAGTGCATATATCTAAGGAGATAGAGAGAGATATTGGAAGGCCTTTACCCCCAACATTAGAGCAAAGGTGAGTTGCCACCTGACAATTGAGATTAGCTCAACTGTGGAACCCAATGATACTTACAACTTGGTGAGGTTGGATGGTACAATCAAGTCTAACCTAAAAACTTGAAAAGATTGAGTGATTTAATCACCTCAACCATACCAAAATGTGAACCAACTAATGCAATAGATTGGATCAATGAAGTCTGTAAAATTTTGACTAAGGTATCAGTACGTAAAAGTCTGTGATATGGTAACGGTCCATAAAAGATGTTTGGAATCTGAAATTGATTTAGATTTTTCAAAATTAGGAATAAATTGCATAACATATACACCTTATATATGTCTCATACTAAAATTGTGCATAATAATGGTGTCACTATATAGAATTATACCATGACTATGAATATGAATCATATAATTGTGTACTTTGGCCGATTCAAAAATTGTGTAAGTGTGAAGAACATGCTTTCAAAGCATACCTACACTATATATGGAGAAATATGAAAACTGGTATATGTACCAACACGGAGAACATGTTTCCAAAACATACCCCTAGTATAATCTAGAGATTATGAATACTGAAGGAGTGTGAAGAACATGCTTCCAAATCATGCTTCCACTAAATCTAAAAATTATAAATATGTGGAATCCATGCCTATATGACATGCTCTCACTAAATCTAAAAACTAATTTAAGTACCATATACTAAATAAGTGTAAAGAAAATGCTTCCAAAACGTGATCTCACTAAATATAAAAATGGTGTCAAGTGTGGAGAACATGCTTCTATGACATTCCCCCACGAATATGCCCCACTTTTGAGGTGAGTGAAAGATAGAAACTAGTATTTACCTCACCTCAAAAGGTTAAGACAATTGTATAATCTGTGATTGTAATCATGTAACACATAGAAGGCACATGTCTAGGTAGATATAACATTGAAGTGCATAAAACCAATGTGATCACGTAAAAGCCTAAGATGCATGATAAAGATCATAGAAACATTTAGATAGTAATAATACAGTCTCAACAAGAAAACAAGCACACACACAAGAGACCTTAAAATCAAGTCAAAAGGCCATGGTTCAAGGAGACTGCAAACAAGGGGCATGGTCAAATGCCACATAATCGAAGGGACATGACTTAGTCAAATGTCGACAAAAATAATAATGATGTATTCAAATGTCCATACAACATAAAATGACATATGTAAGTTTCAAAGAAAGCATACATATGCATGGAGGCTATAAACAAAGTTGCATATCTAAAAGCTCAAATAAAGAATACAATAGCAAGGTAAGACACTCAATGAAGTGCATAAAGGAAAGCATAAACAACCAGTATAAATATGTCATAGTAGCCCATGGATCAAGTGTATTAGGAGAAAATATCAAGTGTATAACATATCAATTACCCTACATAAGATATAATTATGGATAAAGGCATGTGTAAGTACATATGTAAGCTCAAACATGATAATGAAATTTGATCATAAAGCCATATAACATATATGTATCAAGACCAAAGAAGTGGATGCCCCCAATGTTTGCATGACATGAGTAGAAGAAAGGCCTAACATCTGAAATAGGAGTAGATCATGTATTTGTGCATGAATGTATCACTCTCAAATAAAATTGTGACACACATGTGTGTATGTAGAAGTAATAGGTATGTTATCCATCAACATTGAACTAACACATAGATTCTAAGGAGCCAATATAACATGTAAGTGTTGATTTTTTTTTGATTTTTTAAGTTTTTGTTTCTTTTTGGTATTTTGGAATTTTTGAAAATTAAAAATCATCCTATGATGTCATCCAATGGATGGTCATAGATATCTCCTCACTGTGATCCTAGTGTAATAATCTTGTGACACTATTGAGGATCATGTATAGGTTCAATATCTATCACTGTAATATCGATGATGCTCTACATATGTAAAATAGGACTCTATGGTTGTGAATTAGTAGGAATAATAGGAGTAAGGGTTCATGGACCCATCATTGAGTGCTCTATGGTTTCTTTAGAATAGCCATAATAGAAACATGTGTATGTGTTATGGATATCTAAACATGGTGCATAGTAGATGGAATCTTTTTAGAATTTATTGTATGTCTTTGATATAATGGTCTCTCAAATACTAGCCACCTAAAAAAGGGGATTTTTTTTTGCTCACCCTTTTACAATGAATTAGCCTTACTAGGCTTGGTAATTAACTGTCTAGGTATAAGTTTATTTTGTTTAAAAGGATGCTCATATGGAATGTTGGAAACTGTAACTACCTGATTGGCATGAATGTATTTAACACATCCAATCACTATAGAAAGGGACTGAATGAATTGTATGGATCCAAGTTCATCCTAATATTATATCAAATATGCTCATGAAATGTATAATTGAAAATTCAATAACCACATGTGTGGGACTGACTTGTAAAGGTAGGTCAATCTCGCCAAGAACCTTCTAGGAGGTCCCATCGAATGCTCTAACTGATCTAGTAGAAGGATGCAAATAATTATGAGTATAAACCAAGTGCATAAGTAATGTCATGGTGTAAACATTCTCTCTTACACCATTATCAATCATAAAATTGCATATAGGGTGTTTATCAAGGTATGCATGAATGAATAAAGAATGAAGAACAAAGTCATCATCCTTAATCTCACTGTCATCAAAATTAATAGAGGGTATTTAAACCATATGATGTATATGTCACATGTAAGTACCAATAATCCCATCTAGTGGGTTCCCATAATGTGATAGAGGTGGATGTGCACTATATGCCATTTGTACTTCTGGTTCTTTCTTAGAAAGGTCTTGTAAAGGATTGTTAAATATTCCCTTTTTCTGATGATCCCTAGATTGTGAACCTAATTCCTTTAGAGGATCATCAAATGCAAAGTTTTGGTCCTTGATAAGATCTTAGATCTTTTTTTCAAGGTAAATCATATGTATATATAATGCCATGTCCTTGATGATAATCATAATAAGCATTCACATCATATGCTTTGGGTAGAAGTTGATTCATATCAACCTCTATAGGATGAGATAGAGATATAAGCTAACACTTTAGTAACCATGAGAGCAATGAAATTTGGGACTCAGGTAAACATGAGTATTTAATGGAAAGAAGCCTATTAGGCTATTATGAAACTATGTTAACCATGGTGATTATTTCTTTTTTAAGCTCAGGAGATTTTACCTTATAACTTGGTTTAATTGTGAATTTTTTACTAGATGTATATGTAGCTAGTGTGTTTGTTACATACTTGAACTTATTCAATGAAATAAGATTCATTTCATAGTCCTGTACAACATGGAATAAGTCATTGATATATATTTAAACTTCTTTAAAAAAATAGACTCATGTAAAGGAGCAAGTAAACTTTTCTTGAATGTATCTTGCAACTCTTTGTTTACCTTATGATTGGTCATTTTATCCAACATTGTCTTATATATTAAGACATATTCATTGATAGGTTCATTGGTTCTTTGTTTAATTTTGACAATTTGAGCATAAGAAACTTTTTCAAAAATATTAATGGATAAGTGTGCCTAAAATTGGTCTGTAAGAGGTTTGAATGCTTTCATAGATTGGAGAGATAAATCATAAAACCACCTCAAACCATAGTCCTTGAGACTTCTTGGCAATAATTTGGTCAAAATTTTATTATTGGAGGTATAACCAAGGCATTCCATATAAAAGGATTGAATATATTATTTAAGATCACCCTTGCCATCATAAAATGTAAACTTAGGTGCAACAAAACTAGTTGTCAATGGGTGTAAATATATCTCAAGTGAAACAAGATTATGCAATATATCTTGTGAATCAATAGCATGAGAACATTTTAAATTTTTTTGTTCAATGTTTTTAACCTTGTCCTCCAAGGTCTTTATAACTTGAAGGACTGATTAAATTGTAGACCTAGTGGGATTTAGATTAGCAAGTTGAGTAGTCACCAAAGGGGATATAAACATGGTTTGAGTAGTCACCAAATGTTTAACCCTAAAATGAAATAAAAGTACTTGGAGTTAGCCATAGATTATTATTAAAGGGGTATATATAAATGAAAATGTAAAAGGATGATAATTAAATCCATAGAAGACCAATTAGATGCTAGACTCATAAATATACACTCAATTCATTATGTTGAGAATAGACTAAATATAAAAAGTACAACTAAGTTATGTATGAAATGACAAGTAATATAATTTGTTGGTTCTGATGTTAACACAGTGATGGATCTAAAATAGGTAAGAAGCAAATTGGAAGACAGTTTTGAAATAGTTATTAGATTCTAGATCTAATGCTTCTAGAGATTTGGACACTAACATCAACTTGGAATGGTTGCATCGATGTTATTATTTGGGTTCAACATAAGTGTTATATATAGAATACCTATTAGAAAAGGATGTGACCACATAGATGCTTTTAGGTTTGTCTTCACTTTCACTTTGGTGCATTCAGATCTGGGTTATGGACTATTGTTGCTCATGAAATTGTAAAACTCTAAATGTTCATCTTTATAGTGATCTTGGAGGAAAATGGGTTAGTGGGCACATGGTGCCAAGTTGTCTCAAATAACACATTGTTAGTGGGTATTTTCTACATAGCTAATACTCTAAAGAGGACCTCAAACTTATGTAGTTCTCCATTATGTGTTGTCTTGTGTGTGCATCATGTAATATATGAAAAATAAGTACAAAAATGACCTAGCTTATAATTTGGCAAATTAGGCTATTGGGTTGTTCCTTAGTACTTTAGACCTTTTTATGTGTTGTCCCTATGACTGACATGAGAATTGTTGTTCCCAAAATTTGTCACTCTTTTTTGGGACAACATATGAACTATTTTGGTTCTTCAGGCCAAAATTATCTCTTCCCTTCTCAAAAATTTGTTTTGAGCATTCAAATTCCTCATTTTTCAAGTATTTTCAGTTAAGGGACTAGCAGGTTCAACAGGTTCAACGGCTTCAACAAACGAGTTCTCACAAAGGAACAAGTTCCTAGCACTTAGGCAATTTCAAGATTGGTTTAATGCCTTGGTTTAACCAAAAATATTCATCAACAAGCTTAAAATAAAGGATTGAACCATTGAACCCCACTTCTGAAAGGTTCACAGGTTCAACGGGTTCAAAGGTTCAATGTCATCGGCAAGCTTAAAGAGTTAAGTGCTTCATCAAAAGTTCAAAGTTCAACCACTTTAAAAATTTCAACAGCTTCAAAAGACTTAGTGAAAAGAAGGAAGATTGAACTGTTGAACCTTGAACCAAAACAGGTTCAAAGGTTCAATGTGGTTGGTTCAAAGAGATTGGTTCAAGTGGTCAATTGAATGAGTGGAACAAAAGATTGAACCATTGAGCCGTTGAACCAAAGTTGGTTCAATCGGTCGGTTCAATCAGTCAGTTCAAAGGAGTGCCCCAAAGCCAAAATGGCAAGTGCCCTTGTGGAGGGCAGTGAACAAAGGGCAGGTGCCCTTGCAGAAGGTAGGGAACATATGCTCAAAGATCAAAGAGAAGGCTGAAAGGGTAAGGAATTTCTTCAAACTTTTTGCCTGAAGAAATTACCAAGTAAAGGAACTGAAAGAATTTCTTAAAGGCAAATCCTTTAGACAAATTGTCTGAAGGAATTCCTTCAAACATTTTGCCCGAAGGAAAGATCAAAAGCCCAGTGAAAAAAGTAGCTAAGGCAAGGGAAAATTTCCTTTGAAAAAAATGTCTGAAAGAATTCCTTTAGACATTTTGTTTGAAGGATTTGAAGGAAAAGGCCACCCAAAGAATCTCAAAGGGCAGGTACCCTTGCAAGGCACTCTCAGCACCCAAAAAGTGGACCTTTCTCAAAGACCCGAAGGGACACCTTCCCTTCGGGGTGTTCCAAAGGCTTGATAAAGACGAAGGAAAAAGCTTTGAAAGACTTAAACAAAAGAAGACTTCAAAGAACAAGGATTGAACCGTTGAACCTTGAACCAAATGGTTCAACAGGTTCAAAGGTTCAAAGAAAGCTCCAAGCAAGGAAGGAAGCGGAAGATTCCAGATACCAATTCAAAGAGATGGTTCATCCAAAGAGCAAGAAAGTGATTGAACTAGGGAAGCAATGGAATAAAAGAACCAACAAAGACCGCCTAAACTGTTGAACTATTAAACTAATGAAATTTCAAAGGTTCAAAGGTTCATGGTTCAAACAACCAACAACCATTGACATCCCTATAGACGTCAAATTTAAGGTAATATAATATCCATTAATTTTTAAATATAGAGCAAAACTTCAAGGATGAACCAAGCGACTAGTTGAAGAAGATAGTCTGAGAGCTCCAATTGTAGTAGGAAAGAAGAGAAGGCTATAGAAGATATTGAAATATCTACGAGAGAGATTTTTTCAATAGGTGAAACAGTCCACCAAGTAGTCATCTAAGAAAAACAAATCAAGGACGCAGCCTATTTTTCTTCCACAAAGTAAAGACAAAGTAGACAGTTGTGCAAACATCAGGAAAAGGACCAGACAACCCATGTTAAGGAGGAGACATATTGGATGAATTAGCATGCCACAGTTAAGGCTGATGCACTGTTCGAAGCATGGCCCCTTGACAGAATTGAAAATGCATTCAAGGCATTGAATGCAACATGGGTCGTTCCATAGAAAAAAGTGTCAAGCCTTTCTTGGCTGCTATACATTGTAATCTCTTATTTTATGCAATGGAGATCTTTCAATTATAGAAGCAAAACTCTACCCAAATTGAAAGGAAATTATTAAGACTTTGAGCTCAGATTATTGATCATATTTCTTTATCTAAATGAGAAAGCAAGTTACTTTCAAAATTTGTGTTGTTATAGCTTGTGTTATCTTAGGAGATTATTCTTATGTCTGTTTCATAGGAGCATTTTTGTTTATTTAATTTAACAAGCATATCTAGTGGAAGTAATGAGGAAGGTGTCCTGAAGCTAGTTGTGGAAAGACCTTGTGTTGTCACAATTGTCTTCAATGTGTTTTTAATTTCTTTTTATGTAAAGGATCTTGAGATGACTTTGTGCCCCCATTATCTTTTATAGTTCACTCTTTGGGCAGTTTAGGTGGAGACTTTGGGTTGTACCTCATTCTACTAGTTACTATGCCCTTGCTACCTGTTGGTTACCCATCAGATAGAACTCTAGCTATTTGCTGCAAGACCACTTTTGAAAAAAGAGAAGTGCCTTCAGTGTTTCCAGCCTGGATTTCTCCTTTATTTGTGAACATCATCTCTAAAAAAAAGAGATGGATGGTGTAGTCCTACCCCTGAGTGTTATTTTCTGCTTATATATATATATATATATATATATATATATATATATATATATATATCTCCTCATATTTATAGGGAACCTCCCCTTGATGAGAGGAGAGATTTGTCCACCTCTGATGTGGAAAACCTGGACATTTGGCCAACCAATCTCCCTATGTTGTGGTTGAAGAGACCTATTTTCCTCATCAATTAGCTGGTGACAAAATATTCACCCAACAAGTTTTTAGTGACTTCACTGGAGAACAAGAAGGGCTAGTTCTTTTCCATTTTTATTCTACAATCTGGCAATTCCATGCTATACAAGAAGCCAGAGAGCCCAAGGTGTTGTTGACCCTATTTTTGAGTTGGTGCAGCAGGGCAATTTCAATTTATTCCCTCCCCAACTTCAAGTTCAATGATCCAGGAGTGTTCCTCCTACCCATACCAGGTCACCAACACAAGGCAGAGCTTCTTTTTCTGCTGTCAGCAGAGCTTTGCCTATACATAATCCACCTAGATTTGTTATCCCCCTTTTCCATAATCAAATCATGGTGGTTCAAGGCCCCTAGGGTAACTCTTTTGGCCCACTCAGTTTAACTCCACCTCTACATGACCTTCCATGCAGTTCAAGAAAAAATTTCTCCAAATTTTTTTGTGATGGGGGAGTTCATCTTTATGAACATGGTGCAGCTTTCAGCATAGCCTGTGGTGTGATAGGTGTGGAATATGATGTAACAGTCAAGATGTTTGTAGAAACACTACAAAGCACTATTATAGACTAGTTCTACCATCTGCAAGCTCAGTTAGTGACTGACTGGGACACTCTTATAGCTAAATTTGAAACCAGGTTTAAGCCTGCAGAAGATGCACATGCCTTGCCAGCCCATCTCAAATAGATAAAAAAAGAACCTCATGAACCTATGAGGGACTTGATAGACAAATTTGACAAGTTGAGGAATAGAATTCCTACAATTGCTCAGCCAACAGCTGAGAATATGCTTCTTCATCAACTCACAGCTGCATGAAGTGAGTTTTTTGCTAAGATGTGCTAGCCACATAGACCTTGTTACTACTCAATATTTAGCCACTAAGGTGGAAGATGACCTTATCTTAGTAGAAAAGATAAGGAGAGATCCTAGTAGGGGTAAATCTTTTTCATCTTCTGAATATCCATCTACAGGCACCACTGATCCAATGGTGCAAAAGCTGGCAAATGAGTTGCTTGCTCTTCAAAAGCAAATGGCGCAAGGGATGTCCTCTGCTCCCTTGTATAGAGATGTACCAAGGACATTCTCCAATTAGTCATACCAAGGCAATGCTACCAAGAATCAAGGGCAACCAAATCATCTTCCTCCCCCTCAAGGGAACCTTGCCATTAAAGCACCTCCAACTAATTCAATAGTTGGATATCTTGAAGCAGAATAAGATTTCTCTTTCCAACCTAAGTTAAACCCAAAAGATGACGCTAATCTCTTCATAGAGAGAAAAAGAATTAGCTGGTGAATCCAACATTGGTTTCTTGAATTACCAGGATGAATCAAAAGTGAAGGTAAAGTAGTTGAGGGATCATATGTTGTGTTCATTAGGTTCAAGAATCAGTCAGTCCAACAAGCTGATAAAGAAAAAATAGAGGAGCCACCTCAATCAATAATTTCAATTACTAAGCAGGGAACCACTCTGCCTTCCCAGCTAAAAGACCTGGTGATTGTAAGAAAGGTAAGTATATCAAACATCCTACACCTTCTACTTCAAATTCATTGACCAGTCCTCCTCCTCTCAAAAACCAAAAAGATGAACTCCCATCCTCTGTACCGAGTTCATTTCAAACATTTGACATAATTAACCATATAAAAAAGACCAAAATTCAAATGTCTAAATTTGAATTCCTACAATCCAACCCTGAGCAGTTGGATAAGTTGGTTCAATGTGTGAAGAACTAAAATGTCCCTATAGGACAATCAATTCTAAAAGTAACTCGTGATTCCCCCAAGAACACATCCACCAGGAATAACCTTCTCATCACTTCTCCTATTGCTCTTGGGAGGACAAAACCATTTTATGTCTCCCTACTGATAAATAAACATCAACTAAACAATTGCATCATAGACTCAGGTGCGTGTGACAATGTCATGCTTGCCAAAGTGGCAGAATCCCTTAGTATCACACTGACCAAGACTTTTGGGAGATGTTTCTCCATGGAGAACAAATAAGTGTCATTACTAGGATAAATCAAGGATGCCTAATTTGCATTTGCAGCATTTTCAGACAAGAGAATCAAGATGACTATTCTGGTGGCTAGCATCCCAACATCATACAGCATCTTTTTTGGGAAAATTTTTTGCAAAGATGTTGGTGGTGAATTAAGCATGGACCTATCCGAGGCAAGGATCCTAGTCAAAGGTGTTATGCAGAGATTACTCCTTGAGAAGGAAGTAAAATACGTGGTCACTCAAACATTAGCACCTAAAAATTAAATTCTATTTGAGTCTTTAGGCATGGATAATTACTTTTTATCCATAGAGGAAGTCCATGAGGTGTCTGATGAAGCTCCTAAATGTGACAACCTAAAAATTGTTTCAGTGGGACAACAGAAGGATTAGTGGAGCGTAGTGTAAGTGTAGAAGAATATCCTCCTCCAAATGAAGAAGAATCTCCTCTTCTAAATGAAGAAGAATCTAAGGAAAAATTAGTGTCTAATGAGGTATGGATTCTGGAATTTAATGGCAGCTACTCCTCTATCAGTTTAAGAGCTTAGATTGTGTTGATATCTCCTCAAGAAGATATATATTTTTTTTCATACAAGTTGCAGTTCAACAACACCAATAACACAACTGAGTAAGAATCTCTATTACTTGAATTGAGTTGCTCGAGACAAAGACATCAAACTCCTTCATGCCAAAGGAGATGTTGAACTAGTGGTTTGTCAGGTAAGGAACCTGTAACAAACTAAAAATGAGAGACTGCACCACTACCAAAATCTAGTCTGGGATCAAATTGAAAGCTTTGATGCTTTCAACATCTTTGCCATACCCAAGGAATTCAATGATCGAGTTGATGCACTGGCTATTTCAGCAGCTCTCTTAGTTCTTCACCTTGATTTTAAGGAAAATAGGTACACTATTAAACTGGTCTTTCAACCAAGTGTGTCTGACAATGCCAATCATTGGCAAATGTTTAATGCTGACAACTGAATCATTACCTTCTTAAATTAAGAAGACAGCTTTGAACAGCTTCATTTCAAAGGTAGTGAGCCTCAGAAGCTTAAACCAGCTCCTGAATCAAGTGCAGACATGGGTGAAGAATTTTTAGAACTTAAAGGAAATAAAATCCTAAAAATCTTGGTTTCCCTTGAGAAACTATTTGAAAAACACGATAGGTTTATCAAACAGTAGCAAATGGATTCAAGCTCCTCCTAGGTGTTTGATCAAATAAATCTAGGTACCAAAGAAAATCTCAAGATGTTGAACATTGGAAAGTGTTGCACTCAGGAAGAGAAGTTCAAGTTCACTGCTCTGCTTCACCAGTACATGGATGTCCTAGCATACCTTTATGATGATCTAAAGTCACTCAGGCTTGAACAAATTCACCATGAAATCCCTCTCAAGAGTGACTCGGTGCCTTACAAGCAAAAATATAGGTAGTACAATGTAAATATAGCATTTACTATTCTGTCTAAAATATAGAAAATGATGAATGCTAAGATAATTTTCTCAATTCATCATTCTACATGGATTGCCAACGTAGTACCTGTGAGGAAGAAGAATGGTGAAATTCACCTCTGTGTGGACTTCAAAAATTTAAATAAGTCATCCTTAAAGGATAACTATCCTCTGCCCATTATGGACCAAGTCCTATAGATAGTGACTGATTCAGAGATGTTATCAATGTTAGATGGCTTCTCAGGATACAATCAAGTTAAAGTTGGTGAAACAGACCAGCACAAGACTGCCTTCACCACACTTTGGGGCACCTTTGCCTATCAAAAAATGCCATTTGGCCTGATAAATGTTGGTGCCACTTTTTAGAGAGCAATAGACCTTGCTTTCAAAGATTAAATGGGTAAGTTCATTGTAGTGTACCTAGATGATCTAACAGTCTTTTCCAAGCATCATCCTAATCATATGCACCATTTGCAACAAGTGCTAGAACGATGCCACCAAAATGGCATTTCTATAAATCCCAAGAAGTCTATTTTTAGGGTAACAAAAGGAAAACTTCTCAGACACATTGTATCCTGAGAAGGCATAAAGATTGACTCAGAAAGAGTCAAGTCCATCCAGGAGCTTACTTTGCCCATGAGTAAGACTATAGTTCACTCTTTCTTAAAAAAAGTGATTTTTTTATGAAGGTTCATCCCCAAGTTTGCTGAGAAGACTTTCCACATTGTAAACATGATGAAGGGAAAGGTGACTTTTAGCTGGACTGAAGAAGACACATTGGTGTTTTGAGATATTAAGACATCTATTGCCCACACCCTAATTTTTGTTTGTCCAGATTATACCAAGGATTTCACAATGTATAGTTATGCTTTTGAGCACATACTTTCAGTAATTTTTGTTCAACAAAACCAAGAAGGTGTGGAATCTCTCATATCCTTCATGAGTTGTCCTCTCAAAGCTCATGAGCTGAAGTATTCAAACCTGGAGAAACATGCTTATGCAGTGGTAAAGGTAGTGAAGCATTTTCGCTTTTACATCTTGAATTCACACACTACTGCCTTGATTTCTGACACCATAGTCAAATCCATATTAACTTTGTAGGAGTTTGGAATGAAAAGAAGCAATTAAATTGATAAAATCTAAGAGTTTGATCTAGTCATCAAACCAATGAAGCTGGTTCAGGGAAGGGGCCTATGCCAATTGATTACTGACAATAGACCAGAAGAAATAGAGCATAGAGAAGAAGTTGAAGACACACCAAAAGTCCTCTTTGTCTCCACCATGAATGAGTGGTATTCAAGTATTGCTCATTTCTTTACTTATGGTGAGTATCCTTCTTCTCTGTCTCATAAAGAAAGGAGGACTATCAAGTTAAAAGCTGTCAATTTTATCTTGTGGGACAACGGCCTGTATAAGAGGAACCCTGATGGAGTGTTCTTTCACTACATGGATAAAGAGCAGTAGAACCAACTTTTGAAGTCCTTCCATAATCTGGCTTGTGGAGGACATTTTTTGCTCCTATAACTACCCATAAAATTCTGTGAGCTAGATATTACTGGCCTACTCTGTTTCAAGATGCCTACAAATGGGTATGAAGATGTGAACTATGCCAATAGTTTGTTGGAAGACCCAAGTTATTATCTTTGCCTCTCAAGCCAGTGATGATAAAAGAGCATTTCCAGCAATGAAGAATTGATTTCATTGGTGCTGTAAACCCATCTTCAAGTGTTGAACATGATTATGTCCTCACAACCACAGATTACTTCACCAAGTGGGTGGAAGCTATTCTAACCAAGCATTCTACTTCTGAAGTAGTGTGCAATTTCCTCAAAGAGAACATCATTTCCATGTTTAGGGTCCCAACCAAGATTGTCATAGACAACACATCTTCTTTCTCTTTCCAGGATAACTCAATTCTATTTTTACTATGGGATTACCCTCTCCCACTCTTCTGATTATTTTTCACAAGGGAATGGCCAAGCTGAATCAAGCAACAAGAACATGATGACTATCATCAAGAATCTGGTAGATGACAACCAATGAGCATGACATAAAGCATTGGTTGATGCTCTATGGGTAGATAAAATTACACTCAAGAGGGAAATTGGTATGTCACCTTTCCAACATCTTTATGGTCTTAATGCTGAGATACCAATCACCCTGGAATTGTCAGCATTGAAATTGGCTAAGGCAGTTAAAGATCAGACATATGAAAGCTCCATCGATAAAAAGATCATGTGCTTGACTGAGCTGAATAAGTAGTGAACTATGGTGGTGGATCAAATTGTTACGCATCAAAGTCTAGTGAAGAAGTTCTTTAACCAAAAAGCAAAAAACCATGATTTCCATATTGGAAATCAAGTCCTGTTGTGGGACAAGAGAAGAGAACCAAAGGGAATGCATGGAAAATTTGACTCCCTTTAGAGGGGCCCTTTTACTATCCATCAGCTCAATGGTAAAAATAGTTTCCTGTTGAATTATCAAGATGGCACACACTTTTCTCTACCTCATAATGGGCAGCATCTGAAGCACTTCAATTCTTGAAGTATCGGATAAGATCATTTGTATATATGTATGTTTGTATAGTCTTTAGTTCTATTTTGTGCTTTTCATTTTCATTTTTGGCACTTTTTTTGGGTAGCATGACTCTGTAGCCCAATGGCATGCTTAAAGGCACTGAGGATTCTCGTTTCTACTCCCCTCAGTTGTTCTAAATTTTCAACTGAAGGAAGTTCCCCAACTGGAGCCAGCTATTGTTCCCAAAATCTATCAATCTTTTTTGGGACAACATATGAACTATTTTTGTCCTTCAGGCCAAAATTATCTCTTTCTTTCTCAAAAATTTGTTTTGAGCATTCAAATTCCTCATTTTTCAAGCTTTTTCAGTTAGGAGACTGTAGGTTCAATAGGTTCAATGGCTTCAATAGGTGAGTTCTCACAAAGGAACAAGTTCCCAACACTTAGGCAATTTCAAGATTGATTCAATGCCTCGATTCAACCAAAAATATTCATTGGCAAGCTTCAAATAAAATATTGAACCATTGAACCATTGAACCCCACTTCTGAAAGGTTCACAGGTTGAACAGGTTTAAAGGTTCAACGATGTCAGTAAGCTTAAAGAGTCAAGCACTCCATCAAAAGTTTAAAGTTCAACAGCTTCAAAAGACTTAGTGAAAAGAAGGAATATTGAACCGCTGAACCTTGAACCAAAACAGGTTCAAAGGTTCAACACGGTTGGTTCAAAGAGATTGGTTTAAGTAGTCAATTGAATGAGTGAAACAAAATATTGAACCATTGAGCCATTGAACCAAAGTTAGTTCAATCAGTTGGTTTAAAGGAGTGCCCCAAATCTAAAAGGTTAAGTGCCTTTGTGGAGGGTAGAGAACAAAGGGCAGGTGCCCTTGTAGAGGGCAGGGAATATTTGCTCAAAGATCAAAGAGAAGGTCGAAAGGGTAAGGAATTTCTTCAAACTTTTTTTCTGAAGAAATTACCAAGTAAAGGAACCGAAACAATTCCTTCAGAAATATTTTATGTGGAAGAATTTCTCAAAGGCAAATCCTTCGGGCAAAATGTTCGTAGGAAATTCCTTCGAACATTTTGCCCGAAGGAAAGATCAAAATCCTGGGGGAAAAAGTGGCTAAGGCAAGGGAAGATTTCCTTCAAACAAAATGTTCAAAGGAATTCCTTCAAACATTTTGTCTGAAGGATTTGAAGGAAAAGGCCACCCAAAGAATCTTGAAAGGCAGGTACCCTTGCAGGGGAATCTTGACACCTAGAAAGTGGACCTTTTTTAAAGACCCAAAAGGACACTTTCCCTTCGAGGTGTTCCAAAGGCTTGATAAAGACGAAGAAAAAAGCTTCGAAAGACTTAAACAAAAAAAGACTTAAAAGAACAAGGATTGAACCATTAAACCTTGAACCAAATGGTTCAACAGGTTCAAAGGTTCAAAGAAATCTCCAAGCAAAAGAAGGAAGTAGAAGATTTTAGAGACCAGTTCAAAGAGATGGTTCAACCAAAGAGCAAGAAAGCGATTGAACCGGGGAAGCGATGGAATAAAAGAATCGACAAAGACTGCCTGAACTATTAAAATATTGAACCAATGAACTTTCAAAGGTTCATGGTTCAATATGGTTCAAACAACCAGCAACCATTGACGTCCCTATGGATGTGAAATTTAAGGTAATGGAATATCTGTTAATTTTTAAATATAGAGCAAAACTTGAAAGATTAACCAAGTGACCAGCTGAAGAAGATAGCCCGAGAGTTCCAATTGTAGCAAGAAAGAAGAGAAGGCTATAGAAGATATTGAAATATCTACGAGAGAGTTATTTTCGATAGGTGAAATAGTCCACCAAGTAGTCATCTGAGATCAACAAATCAAGGATGTGGCCTATTTTTCTTCCATGAAGTAAAGGCAAAGTGGATAGCTGCACAGACATCAAGAAAAGGACCAGACAACCCATGCTAAGGAGGAGACATATGGGATGAATTGGCATGCCACAGTTAAGGCTAATGCACTATTCCAAGCATGGCCCCTTGACATAACTGAAAATGCATTCAAGGCATTGAATGCAGCATGGGCTATTCCATGAAAAAAAGTGTCAAGCCTTTCTTCGCTGCTATACATTGTAATCTCTTATTTTATGCAATGGAGATCTTTTGATTATAGAAGCAAAACTCTACCCAAATTGAAAGATGATTACTGAGACTTTGAGCTCAAATTGTTAATCATATTTTTTTCTCCAAATAAGAAAGCAAGTTACTTTTAGACTTTGTGTTGTTATAGCTTGTGTTATCTTAGGAGATTATTCTTATGTCTGTTTCCTAGGAGCATTCTTGTTTATTTAATTTAACAAGCATAACTAGTGGAAGTAATGAGGAAGGTGTCCTGAAGCCAATTGTGGAAAGACCTTGTGCTGTCACAATTGTCTTCAGTGTGTTTTTAGTTTCTTTTTGTGTAAAGGATCTTGGGATGACTTTGTGCCCCCATTATCCTTTATAGTTCACTCTTTGGGAAGTTGAGGTGGAGACTTTGTGTTGCACCTCATTTTGCTGGTTACTACGCCCTTATTACTTGTTGGTTAGCCACCATATATAACTCTAGTTGTTTGCTGTAAGACCACTTCTAAAAAAAGAGAAGTGCCTTTAGTGTTTCCAGCCTGGATTTCTCCTTTGTTTGTGAACATCATCTCTAAAAAAAGAGAGATGGATGGTGTAGTCCTACCCCTGAGTGTTATTTTATGCTTATATATATAGTATATATCTCTTCATATTTATAGGGAACCTCCCCTTGATGAGAGGAGAGATTTGTTCACCTCTGATGTGGCAAACCTGCACATTTGGCCGACCAATCTCCCTATGCTGTGGTTGAAGAGACCTATTTTTCTCATCATTTAGCTAGTGACAAAATATTCACCTAACAAAAATAAGAGAAAATAAGGAAGCTTTGCTCAATTAAATGTTCTTTGAATGCTCTTTGGTATGAATACTAGGTATCTTCTCATGTATGTTAGGTGAGTAATGAATGAGGGTTAATCTTTTATTTATATCAATCCCTTTGGAGTAATAACTCACATTAAAACACTTATTCCAACCATTAGGATACATTTTATTTACAAATTAGATGAATTTAAGGCACTGAACACTTGCATTGGGTTAGGACACTAGCATCGACATTAGTATCTATCCCAGATGCTAGTGTCCAGGGAGTAAGAGATTAGGTATAGGTTGAAAACTTATAAGAATGGAAGATAAGTACATTTTAAGCATTCTAGGAAAGATAAAAGGCCTATGTCATTAACATAAGACTGGTTAGACTAAGAGATAGGCTGGGGTCACAAGATAGAATAACTAAGAGGAACAACCAAGGTATAAAACTAAGAGGAACAACCAAGGTCTGAGTTTGCCAAGTGTACAAGACAGAGATGCTATATAATCCATAAATATCATCTATAGTAGGATAAGTGTCACAAATGTCCATATTATGAAGACAATCAAGAGGCAATGGCCAAGTAAAGACAAAGCAAAGGGTTTGAATGATTATCAAGGCTAGACCATATGTAAATGATAGAAGGATAGAAAAGATTGATCAATCTAATAGGTTATGTATAAATAGATAAAATTGAATATTGACCAGTGATTACAATGATAGGATGCTCCTATGGAGTTCTTCCATAAAATAAGTGATTTCCTATTGAATTTTGTGTTAAATTACCAATTGGAATGTGATGTTGATTTGCAGGTCATATATCATTTTTGAATAAATATTTTCTTATTTGTTTTATTTTTCTATGTTGGGGATCAACCAATAATGTTGATTACAATATGAAAGCAATTAAATGTGGAATTAAACTAGAAAGATAAGTAACTAGAATCAGATAATAGCAAACAATAAGAGATACAGGAAATCACCCTGAAAACTTGTATTAAACTCTTTACAGAAGGAATACAATAGAATAAACTTCTTTTCTTACACACCTCTCTCAGATGTACAGATCTCTTTCTAGATCTCTTTCTCTCAAGAGCTCTCTCTCTCTCAATTACAATCAACTCCAACACCCTAGATTGATACACATATACAATTTTGTACTGTTCAATTCAACATTACACACCCATACCATAAGGTATAAAGAATTATCCCTATTATATAGAATTAGGGATCATGAGCAATGAAATTACAACCAATAGATGCACCTCCTAATCAAGGGCTCTAAACAGTCTTACTTAAAATAGAGATGCAGACTTAAGACTATCACTTAATCTTAACATGCAAACACTCTGTTCTGTCCACAGAAGTAGCATTCTAGATGCACAAATAACCGACATCGATTCCTGCCTATTTGCCTATGACCGACGTCGACCGATCCATGACCGATATCGGCATCTCTTGGTCTGCTCCTGACCAATGCTGGTGATTGTGTAAACCTGCAAATTTGCAAAGCACTCTTTTGGTGAAGCTTTTAGCTCCACACCTTAACAATCTCCCACTTGGACATAAACAGTTGCACCAGTACCTACACAACAACATCTTCTAGCTCCTCCATCTTCAAACTCATTCATGCAGACCAACAAAAGTTGAATGAAGATTCAACTTCTCTTTTGTTACCAGCTTCGTTAACATATCAGTAGGGTTCTTATCTATATGGATCTTCTCCAGCTTCAACTCACCATCCTCCAATACCTGTCTTATGAAGTGGTACCTAAGTTGTATGTGCTTTGTTCTTGAATGAAAGGCTGAATTCTTAGCCAAATGAATTGCTCTCTGACTATCATTGTATAATCTGCAACTCTCTTGCTCCTTTCCAAGCTCTTCCATGAATCGTGTCATTCATATCATCTCTTTGCTAGCCTCTGTGACTGCAATATATTCTACTTTTGTAGTTGACAAGGCAACAACCTTCTACAACTTTGATATCCAGCTAATCGCCATTTCACCAATAGTGAAAACATATCTTATGGTGCTTCTTCTGCCATCCAAATCACCTTTCATATCTGAATCTACATAACCATGTAGAGAAGTATCTGAACCTCCATAACACAAATGCCTATTGATGGTTCCTCTCAGATATCTAAGAATCCACTGAACTGCTTTCCAGTGTTCCTTTCTTGGATTGGCCATATACTTACTAACAACTCCCACTGCTTGGGCAATATTCGGTCTAGTACAAACCATTGCATACATTAAGCTCCCTACTATGGAAGCATATGGAACTCTACTCATGTACTCTACCTCATCATGTGAATTAGGACATTGTTCTTTACTCAACTTAAAATGTCCAGCCAAAGGTGTGCTTACCGGTTTTGCATCTTGCATATTGAACCGTTTCAACACCTTGTTCACATAATCCTCTTGAGACAAAATCAACTTGTGATTATTCCTGTCTCTCTTAATGCTCATGCCAAGAATTTTCTTTGCTGCTCCCAAATCCTTCATGGCAAATGTGTGAGCTAATTTCACCTAAAGCTCAAAGATATCCTGCATGTGTGATCCTGCAACCAGCATATCATCTACATACAACAACATAATAATATATCTACCATTATCCAATCTCTTAAAATACACACAATGGTCAAATTGACACCTACTGTAGCCATGCTCAATCATAAACCTGTCAAATCTCAAATACCACTATCTAGGAGCTTGATTGAGGCCATACAAGCTTTTCTTCAATTTGCACACTAACTTCTCCTTACCTTTGACCTCAAATCCTTTCGGCTGATCCATATATATTTCTTCATCCAAATCACCATGAAGAAACGTTGTCTTAACATCAAGCTGCTCAAGATGCAAATCTTCAATAGCAACTAAGGACAATACAGTCCATATAGAAGTCATTTTAACAATAGGGGAAAAAATCTCACTAAAATCAATACCTGATTTTTGTGTAAATCCTTTCACTACCAACCTGGCCTTATATCTCATCTGTCCATTCTCACCTTCCTTCAATCTGTAGATCCATCTGTTATTCAGTGTCTTCTTTCCTGCTAGCAACTCAACCAAATCCCATGTTTGGTTCTCTTTCAAGGACTCCATTTCCTCAACCATGCCACACTCCCACTGACTCTTGGATTCCACCTGTATTGCTTCATCAAAACTCTCTGGTTCTCCACCATCAGTAAGCAATAAATAGAATAATGAAAGGGAATATCAAATTGGAGGTTTACTTACCCTTTCTAACCTCTTGATGGGCGTCTGAGACTCATTCACAACACACTGTCTGCCCAAATTCTCTGACAGTGACCGACCTCGGTCACTTCTAGACCTATAACTGGCTGACTTCAGTTCTCCCTGGCCGACGTCGGTTCCTTCCTAGCTGACGTCGGTCACTGTTTGACCGACATTGGTTCTTGTATTGCCGACGTCGATTCCTACCTGACCGACGCCGGTCTCTGTGTTTTCCTGTCTGTGATTAATTTTTTTCACGAGCTCATTTTAGACCGTCACCTCGTCTAATTCTCCATTGCTCTGCCCAGATTGATCTAGCTTCTTGAGCTGATCACTATACATCACTTTTTCATTGAAAACAACATCACGGCTCCTAATTATCTTGTTAGTTCCTAGATTCCAAAACCTGAATCTGAAATCATCAGAGCCATAGCCAATAAATGTGCACCTCATAGACTTAGCATCCAGCTTCTTTCTATTTTCCTTATCAGCATGCATAAAGGCTTCACAACCAAAAACTTTGAGAAATGAGAGATCTACCTTTTTACCTATCCATGCCTCTTCTGAAATTCCACCATCCAGAGCTATAGAGAGTCCTTTGTTAATTAGGTACACTACAGTATCCACAGCGTCTACCCAAAACTCTAAGGGCAAACTAGCATGCAATCTCATACATCTTGCACGCTCCATTATTGTTCTGTTCATCCTTTTAACAACTCCATTTTTCTAAAGTGTCCTTGGAACTGTCCTTTGCCTATGGATTCCATGCATATAATAATACCAATTGAACTTGTAGCTGTAGAACTCACCACCATTGTCAGATCTCAGGCACTTCAATTTTCTGCCTGATTCATTCTCAACCATAGCTTTCCAAATCTTAAAAGTGTCAAATACATCAGATTTCTTCTTAATACAATAGACCCATACCTTTCTTGTAGCATCATCTATGAACAAAACATAGTACTGTGATCCTCCAATATAAGCAACCTGAGCTGGTCCTCACACGTCTGTGTGAACAAGTTGCAACTTGTGCTTCTTCTTTGTTGACCCAGTCTTGAGAAAACTCACTCTCTTTTATTTCTCAAAAACACAGTGCTCACAAAAATCCAGATCTATGCTTTTCAAATTTAAAATCTTACCTTTTGACTTAAGAATGGGCATTCCCTTTTCACTCATGTAGCCGATCCTAGAGTGCCACAACTTTGCATCCACATCTAAAGTAGATAATACAGAAAGAGAATTATTAGTAACATAATTACATAAATAGAGAGTAACTACTCTCTTACCTCTGGCCATTACAAGTGCACCCTTGGTCACCTTCCAAGATTCAGCTGTGAGAGTTACTATACAACCCTCATCCCCTAACTTTCCTACAGAAATCAAATTCCTCTTCAAGCTGGGAACATGCATGACGTCTCTCAACACCCATGTGTTTTCATTCTATATTTTCAGCTGCACTTTTCCTTTGCCAATAATTTTACAAGGCTCATCATCCCCTAAATAAACTATTCTAAAATCTCCATGGACATAGTCACTAAAATATTCTCTATTAGGGGTAGCATGAAAAGATGCACCAGAATCCAACACCCAAGATTCTATATTATTATGCAAAGAGAATATTAAAGCATCTTGTGCAATACCTGCAACCTTTGCTTCTTCTTTTTCTTCATGTTGATTGTCCTCCTTAGGCTTTGACCAGCAATCTTTGCCTATGTGCCCTATCTTTCCACAATTCTAGCATTGTGGCTTTCTGCCATTTCTGGATTTGGATCTACCTCTCACCTTTGACTTAGACCTTGATCTCCCTTTCTTGCCCTTCTCTTTTTTCCTTCCCCTGATCTCAAAACTTAAAGTGTTCCCTGATGTTTCCTCTATGCTTTTCTTACAATTTTTTTCATTCAAGATTACACTAACAACATCCTCTACTTTTAAAATATTTGAAGCAGATGCAGTATTACTAACTGCCATTACCAATCTATGCCAGCTTTCAGGCAAAGAACATAATATCAAAAGAGCCTTAATTTCATCATCAAACACTATTTTGACTGAATTTAATTGATTTACAATTCCATGGAAATCATTTAGATGATTAGATACAGATCCACCTTCCTGCATATGCAAATTAAATAACTGCTTCATAAGATATCCCTTATTTGAAGCTGAGGTTTTTTCATATAAATTTGCTAAAGTAGTCATCAACTCTACCTTTGTCTTTGCCTGTGATAAATTAGATATCACAGTAGATGCCAGACTCAATCTTATAGATCCAAGAGCCTTTCTATCAAGAACTTCCCATTCTTCATCATCCATGTCTTTGGGCTTCTTTAAAACCCCACCTAACGATAAGTATAGATCTTTCTGATACAGATAATCCTCTATTTGCATTCTCTAATGTTGATAATTCTTGCCATTAAACTTCTCTATTTTCAGTTTACTTTCTTCTGTCATTGCTTCTCCCACTCAAACAGAAATCCCTATGAGTAACCTGTAATCAATACACACTAACCAGATCTAAAACACCTGTTAGTCAACCTGAGCTCTGATACCACTTGTTGGAGATCAACCAACAATGTTGATTACAATATGAAAGCAATTAAATGCGGAATTAAATCAGAAAGATAAGTAACTAGAATCAGATAATAGCAAACAATAAGAGATACAAAAAACCACCCTGAAAACTTGTATTAAACTCTTTACAAAAGAAATACAATTGAAGAAACTTCTTTTCTTCCACACCTCTCTCAGATGTACAGATCTCTTTCTAGATCTCTTTCCCTCAAGAGCTCTCTCTCTCAATTACAATCAACTCCAACAACCTGGATTGATACACATATAATTTTGTATTGTTCAATTCAACATTACACACCCATACCATAAGCTATGAATAATTATCCCTATTATATAGAATTAGGGATCATGAGCAATGAAATTACAACCAATAGATGCACCTCCTAATCAAGGGCTCTAAATAGTCTTACTTAAAATAGAGATGCGGACTTAAGACTATCACTTAATCCTAATGTCCAAACACTCTATTCTATCCACGAAAATATCATTCTAGATGCACAAATAACCGACATCGATTCCTGCCTGTTTGCCTGTGACCGACGTCGGCCGATCCATGACCGACGCCGGCATCTCCTGGTCTACTCCTGACCGACGCCGGTGACTGTGTAAACCTGCAACTTTGCAAAGCGCTCCTTTGGTGAAGCTTTTAGCTCCACACGTTAACACTCTAAAGAAGCTTCATCTCTTGAAATGGTAATATTGGCACATTCATGATCAAATGTAACATGGTCATGATCTTTACCTAGCATTACTCCCATTGATCTTAGCCATGATCTTCCTAGTTTTCCATTGTATTGATTCAAAGTAGGGTCATTATGAAATATAATGGAACATGTTTTGAGCCCAAGTGTAATGGTAAATTATATGGATATAATGCAATGTTGAGGCCCATTAATCTTACCCCTGTGTTGAATATCATACGTCGAATATTGGAGAAACATCATGCTACATAAATTGACTTCATGAAGAAAAAATATCTTGACATTAGTGCATTTCTTTCCATCAATGTGAGGACTAAGAATTTAAGGCTCTAGATATGAGGAATGTTTTTTAGTTGTATCATTTGGAACCTTGCTTGTGGCAATAGCCTTTTTAATTATATATTGCTTTTATACTTCCTTCTTAAGAAACCCTCTCTTAAGTATGTATCTTACTTGGCATGTGTTTCTTTTTTCAACCTTTCTATTTTTAGCTTATTTTTTTGTAACTTCTTTGGTTGTAACTTATCCTGTTCTAATTTTTACTTTTTCAATCTTTCATTTTCCAATTGTTCTCTTTGTAACATTTTTAGTTCTAATTTTTCATTTTGTAACCCTTGTTTTTCAAAATGTTCATTGTGTAATATTTCTTGTTCTATTATTTTGTAACCTCTCTTGTTCTAATTATTCATTTTGTAATTTAGCATTTTTCCTTTTGTAAATATTCCTTGTGTTCTTTTTTAACTTGTTCCTTAGAAGATGCACTCATAATTTGAGCATTTTTCTTAATTTTAGGTGTTCTAGAATCAGCTGATGATTTGATAGATGTATTTAATGTAGGGTCACCACTGTCAATAATACTTTGTATTTTTCACTTAAAGGCCCACCAATTACCTATATGATGTCTATACATTTTATGATAGGATAAATAATATTTTGATTTCCTTATAGGATACAAAAAAAAAATGTGATCAAGTTATTTTGAAGCATTTCCCTCAAAATCTCACTTGAACTCTTATTAGCCTTATGTAAACTTTTTGAACCACTAGGTGTAGATGTTTGCTCTAGAATCAAGTGGTGATTTGATGGATGTGTTAAATTTAGGATCACCATTATCAATAATACTTTGTTAATGTTGAAAGAAAGATCACTCATTTTGACAGACCTAGTTTTTCGTTACAGGGGTTTTATGATGGGTGGGCATCTTCGTAGAATAGAGCCTATTATGTTGGATTGCACCAAAGAGAATGGGGAGCTATGGAAAATTCTCCAAGAAGGGGGAATGGCCAATTTTATGCAAATAGTTCAAAGACATGATGAACATATTTCTAAGATGTTTGTGAAGGGATGGAATAATAGAATTGTGGATTTTAACATGATGTAAATAGATATTATTGAGAATTTTATTGCCCAAGACACGTGTCTTAGAGTGGAGGTCACAAAAGTTTTCAAAACTAGTAAAAATTTTAAGGACACGAAGAGAAGATTCATGTTATAAGGGGAAGACCTAATCCATTTATAAAATGGTTTCTCTTGAGAAGATTTCCCATGACTATTCGAAGAAGTGGCTAGAGAAGTAATGTTGTATATCACTCTTGAAGGTAGACAAAAAGTGGTGCATTGGTCCCATTTCATATTTTTAAATTATTTTTTCCATACTGTTCCCCTAAGTCCCATAAGTCTCCCTTCTTATATTCTCCATTACCTTGACAATTTTTTCATGGATGTTAAGAAAGGGATGAAATTTCAACCTCTCCATCAAATTGTAATTTTCTTGATCCATAAGTTCTTTAAGGTTGTTAATAAGAGCCATGTTTGCATTCCAGTTTGATAAAATAGAGCTCCATCAAGGGAGGGACCAAACGTCTTTTGAGGAGTGCTACAGAAGTAAACAATGATGATTTGGGTACTAGAATTGTTCAAGATAGAGAGTAAATGGCCAAGGAGAATCATGTGTATTTTCATGGGAAATATAAATATCGTAGGGATAGTTTAAGACGTAATTTGAGGATTACTTGTAAAGCTTTAAATGTTAGTCTAGGTGTTGGGGTAGCTCAAGGCTATGAAGGAACCTCCAAAGAAAATCCTATGGATATGTTGGAAATGTTATCATTGATGTCAAAGGTCTAGCATTATTGGTAATAAAATCTCCATTACATTTAATGGTGTTTTTAATATTCATATCTTGGCTAGTGTGTGTTAATATTTATTTAATATTAATGAATATATTTTTGGTTGCATATAAGTTAAAAGAGGGCCCATGGAGAAGTCAAAGAGTCACGGGGTAAAAGACAAAAGAGGAATGAGATGCATTTTCTCATGAAGAGTCATCTTGAGGAATTCCAAGAGTCACCATGTGAAGATAAAAGAGGTATGGTGCATTTTTCCATGAAGGGACACTTTGAGGAATACGAAAAGTCACCAAGATAAAGACAAAATAGGATAGGATGCTTTTGCTTATGAAGGGTCACCATATGACTTTTCAAATGCATGGATACGAAGGGTCATGCAAGTTTGGCACCATTTTTCATGAGGATTGAAGGGTCACAAAGGGTGAATGCCAAAGGTCATTTGGAAAGCTATAAATAAAGGCTTCAGAAGCCATTTTTAATATGCAAGAGAGTGCATGGTTTGTATTTGTTTTTGAAGATAGAAAAGTAGGAGATATTGTAGAGTTCTATCATTTGTTGAGTAACCAAAATTGAGAGATAGTTGTGTTTTACACACAAGAGGGGTTGGTGCTCCTATGGGTTGGTGTTCATAGATAGTTGTTGTGCTGGTGCTCGATAAAGGGGTTGGTGCTCTTGCAAGTTGGTGCTTGCAAATTTTTTATTTTGAGTTGGTGCTCATTCATATACTTGAGATTATTCTCTGTGATTTTTCCCACTTTGGGTTTCCACATAAAAATCTAGTCTCTCTCTCTCTCTCTCTCTCTCTCTCTCTCTCTCTCTCTCTCTCTCTCTCTCTCTCTCTCTCTCTCTCGTGTGGTGAAAATTATTGTTTCAGTTTTATTGCATAACTTGAATGTGTGATTAAATGGTTAAAGAAAAGAAATCAGATTAAGTGAAAAGATATATAATATATTGATTCATCCCCCCTCTCAGTATATTTCATGCTTAACATGATATTCAGGAAGACATAGTAAAGGAGGTTGTGGAGGGATTACATATGCTCAAGAGTAAAGTAGTAGTCTTTTCTTCTAAGGACAGAGGAGCTACGAAATGTAAGTCCACTGAATATTCAAGGAATAAATAAAAGGGTATACATCCCTTGATGGTAAAAAATCATCAGAATCTCAATGTTGATTTTGATAATTTAGGGGAAATGTTTAGTAATCAAAGTAAGGAAGACAAGATTGGGGATGAACTCGGGTTACAAAAGGTGATTATCATATGTCTTTTTAGAAAGCAATTAGCCTTAGAGGAGCAGGTGAAGAATTATATCTAGGAGATTAGTCTTGTTCATAGCAAGGATGACCAAAGCGAGGTGAATATTCAATTGAAATGGCTCAGAGATAAAGTGAGTACCCTAGATCATGAAAATGTAGAATTGAAAGAGAAATTATAGATTTTGGTGATTGTTAGTAAAGTTTCTATGAAGAATAGTATCACAGGCATGGAATCTCTTACAATCATGTTAGGAGGAATGATGAAACGGACCAAGACATCTTCTATCCATAGGGTCAAGTGGTGTGGATGTACCAAGGAAATAGGTCAAGTTCCCTAGTTGTTTCAATAGTTAGATATGGATATAAAAATAATGATTCAAAGTTGGAAAGAGGTCTTTAGAGGCCAAAAATATTAGTTTGTTTTATGATATTTTTATGCCATTTTTAGGTTGCATTATTTTTGGTTTGTTTTTGATTTTGTCTTGTAGTAAATGTTATTAAATATTTGGACTGTTAGAACTTGTTTGTAGCTTCTTGTATAGGGTTGAGTTACTGGTTCAAAAAACCCTTTTGCTTACCAATAATAAAAAAATACTTTATATTTTTCACTTAAAGGCCCACCAATTACCTATATGATGTCCATGAATTTTATGAAAAGAAAAATAATTATTTCATTTCCTTAGAGGATGCACAAGAGGCAATGTGATCATGTTCTTTTGAAGCATTTCGCTCAAAATCTCACATGAACTCTTATTAGCCTTATGTAAACTTTTTGAACCACTAGTTGTAGATGTGTGTTCTAGAATCAGGGGGTGATTTGATAGGTGTATTTAATGTAAGATTATCACTATCAATAATACTTTGTATTTTTCACTTAAAGGAACACAAATTATCTATATGATGTCCATGCATTTTATGATATGCATAATAATATTTTGATTCCCTTAGAGGATACATAAGAGGAAATGTGATCAGGTTATTTTAAAGCATTTCCCTCAAAATATCACTTGAAATTTTGTTAGCCTTATGTAAACTTTTTGAACCACTAGTTGTAGATGTTTTCTTTTGTTGAATCTCTTATTGAAATAAAATCATTTGAGGTATAAGGCCCTTGAATGGAAATGTAGATATATGATTTACACTAGCATGCTTAGGATTTACTATATGTGTGTTATTTGCCTTCAAGTAATGTAAGTTTTAGACTTAGATATTTGTTTTGATTTTGGAATGCCTCTATGGCCTTTCTCATAGTATCTATATAATATAGAATGGATTCACAAGCACAAACCCTAGGCATGTTTGATTGAATATGCATGCAAGAAATCTTAAGAGGATCTGTGGGAGGTGGAGGGGGTTAAGGAGGAACATGAACATGTTGACTACCTTGGTTCTACCATACATAATGGGGCACCCTACCTCATCTAGTGGTGACAGCATGAACAATGTAATCCAAAATAAGCTATGAGAGAATAATGGGTGTGGGATGGTAGTTGGTAAAACCTTGAGGTCTAGGGGAGGATGACCAAAATTAGTCATGCATGCCCTTTGACAAGTAATGGTAACAAGTGGAAACTTAGATTATATGTTGCAACAATATGATTTTAAGAAGGCTTCGGATTGTTCATTGTTAGTTTTATCCTTATTAGTTTTTAAATCTACTATATATCTAAGACCTTGCCATCTTTTCTGTGAAGTTGTTGAAATAGGTGAAATAATATCTTATTCATATTTATCTGATTCTTTTATTGCGTATCCCCATTTCTATAATATCTCAATCCAAAACTATATTGGGTCTGATTTGTGTCATTGGTTCAACAAATGATTGAGTCAAAAATAGAAGAATCCATAATAAGAGAGTAGTTATGGTTTTGTGGATCGTTAGGCATATAACGGTCATAAAACCCTAAACTACCAAGTATAATGAACCCTAAAATTAAAGGGAACATAAATGAATAGAAATTAGGTTCAAAAGACCCAAAGGCTAAAATATAAAACCCTAGAAGAATGAAACCCTAAATATACCTAGGGATTGGCATGGTTTTCTCAATTTTTAGGTTCACTAATATTTTTTACCCTAATTTGGTTTTAGAAAACTTAATAGGATATAAACTAGTAGAATAATTCATATTACTAAATATGATGTTCATCCATAATAAGAGAGTAGTTATGGTTTTGGGGATTGTTATGCATATAATGTTCACAAAACCCTAAAATACCAAGTAGAATGATGAACCCTAAATAAAGGGAACATAAATGAATAGAAATTAGGTTCAAAAGACCCAAAGGCTAAAATCTAAAACCCTGGAAGAATAAAACCCTAAATATACCTAGGCATGGACATGGTTTGCTCAATTTTTAGGTTCACTAATATTTTTTACCCTAATTTGGTTTTAGAAAACTTAATAGGCGACAAACTAGTAGAATAATTCATATTAATAAATATGATGTTCAAGCATACATTTGAATGTAAAATATTAAAAATGATTGTAATGATTTAACAAAAGGCAATTGTTAAATATAATAAGTATAACAAAATGATGAGTACTTAGATTTTCTAGTTGACTGTCTAACTATGACTATATTTTGTTAGTGAAAAATAAGCTAAAGTAGCATGTGATTTGCCCAATTCAGGAACTACGTAGAGTTGATTCTATATACAAGGGAAAGTGAAGCTAATCTATAAATCAATCCTAGCTTAGAGAAGATAAATCAAACTAGCCCTTCCACTTGTTGGTATATTTAGACAATCAGGGTCATGAACAATATGGATTTGATAGACCTAACTAAGGGATCTCTTACCACACAATAACCCTAACTAGGTCCTATGTTTTCTATCAAAGTAAAGTAAATCTAATCTAGTGCTCACCAGAGCTTGTGGCATAAATGGGGGATAATAAACATAAAAGTAAACATGCAAAAAAGAATTCTACTCAAGTTAATGTAGAGGTTATCCTAATGCATGGGGAGAGAAATACATTCATAAACTAATACATGAAAATCTATCAACTAATAAAAGAGGAGTAAGAGTTAGGAATACTTACCTTGAAGATGAACCTGTCGATGCTCAATCTCTCCCTTAGCCAATGGTGCTTTGTAAGAGGTTATTGTGGTTTGCAAGGATAACAAAGCTATGCCATCTCTAGGATATAAGACTTCTCCTATGCATCCAAAAGACTTTTTTGACAAGATAATATTCTTCTCTCTAAAGAAAATATGAAACCCTAATCAATGACTGCTCAAGTAGAATAGTGGATAAGCATATGCATAAATGAATGATTTTATCTATCTATCTATCTCTAAAAATTGGGTGAAGGATGCATTTATATAATTGGATTTAACCTTAAACCCTTCCAAAGTTTTAGCCGACATAATCAACCCAGTCAACCTAGCATAAATGAATGATTCTATCTCTCTTAAAATGGGGTGAAGGATGTTTTTATATGATTGGATCTAACCTTAAACCCTTCTAAAGTTTCAACCAACATAGTCAGCCCAATCAACCTAGTTGTTTAGGAAATAAAATAGTTAGGTCTTTGACTAAGTCATCTGGGCCAGCTTAGTTCTATAACGTACTCATTTCCCAGAATAGGGTCGAGACATTTGACTATGTTGGAGAAGGATGAAAAAAGGTTTTGGCTTAGGTAGGGGCTATTTTGAGGTAATGAATTTCTTGGAGGAGTTTGTAAGAGAGGTGTAAAAACTTATGAAAATGTATATGAGGGACTTGTGTTAGTTTTAAGTGGTGGTATAGGGAACAACAATATTACAAAGCATCAATGGTTTTTCCACCCCTTTCCCAGTGCACCTTTTAAAGCATGCACTCAGAGAGATTGAGACTTGACAAGTTCTTGTAAAAGAGAAAACATCAATAATTGATCAAGTTTAAAAATATTATGTGTATACATATGCCCCACTCGAAGCTTATCACGTATCACATAGTTGTAACATAGGATAGTGCTTGGAAAAAGAACACAACATACAATATTGAGCTAAGTAAATTACAATAAGAAGTGACTAAGATAAATGAAAGAACATAATTAATAAATACATACCTTAGTGTTGTAGAGGATTAATGATGTGTGATAAATGAAGAGGTGT
Organism: Torreya grandis; assembly: GCA_037957365.1. Lineage (NCBI taxonomy): Eukaryota > Viridiplantae > Streptophyta > Pinopsida > Cupressales > Taxaceae > Torreya > Torreya grandis. Next base: position 3,113,127 of record JARHVA010001290.1, read on the forward strand.
CCAATGTAGGAAAAATTAGGTGAACCTATAAAAATAAGTGAAATTTTGAAATTTTTATAAAATATACATGTATTATGTAGAAAAATTCTCTACGATGTCAGGATTCTAGAACATCTTTCAATTAAGTGTTGGAAATATTGTCATTGATGTCAAAGGTCTAGAATTATTGGTGATAAAGGCCCCTTTGCATTTAATGTTGTTTATAATAGATATATTTTGGCTAATGTGAGTTAATATTTATTTAATAGTAATGAATATATTTTTGGTTGCATATGAGACAAAAGAAGGGCCCATGGAGAAGTCAAAGAGCCACGAGGTAAAGACAAAAGAAGGATGGGATGCATTTTCCCATGAAGAGTCATCTTGGGGAATTTCAAGAGAAGACAATAGAGGAAGAACACAATTTTTCATGAAGGGACACTTTGAGGAATACAAAAAGTCACCAAGATAAGGACAAAAGTGGGAAGGACATTTTTGGTCATGAAAGGTCACCACATGACTTTCCAAAGGCAAGAATATGAAGGGTCATACAAGTTTGGTGCCATTTTCCATGAAGATTGAAGGGTCACAAAGGGGGAAGGCCAAAGGTCATTTGGAAAGCTATAAATAAAATCTTAAGAAGCCATTTGTAATATGGGAGATAGAGGTTGATTTAATATTATAAGCTTAGAAGAGCAATTGTGAGAGGTGAATATGATTCGTATTTGTTATATCTAGTTTAGAAGAGGAAAGGTGAGAGAGAGGAAAGAGATGTTGTAATGAACTATCATTTGTTGAGATAGCAACATTGAGAGATAGGTGTGTGGTATACACAAAGGGGTTGGTGCTCTTGTGGGTTGGTGCTCATGAATTATTGTTGGGTTGGTGCTCAGCAAAGGGGTTGGTGCTCTTGTGGGTTAGTGCTCACGAATTGTTGCTGGGTTGGTGCTCGGCAAAGGGGTTGGTGCTCGACAAAGGGGTTGGTGCTCCTGTGTGTTGGTGCTCACGAATAGTTGCTGGGTTGGTGCTCAACAAAGGGGTTGGTGCTCCTACAAGTTGGTGCTTGCGAATATTATTTGGGTTGGTGCTCATTCATATACTTGAGATTATTCTCCATGGTTTTTTTCACATTGGGTTTCCATGGTATATCTAGTGTCTCTCTCTATCTTGTGTGGTGTTTATTGTTTGAGTTTTATTACATATCTTGAATGTTTGATTAAGTAGAATTTGGTTAAGGAAAATTTTTATAAGATATATGATATACTAATTCACCCCCCCTCTCAGTATATCTTGTGCTTAACAATTGGTATCAGAGCAAGTTCCTTTTTTAAAAAGTTTTACAGCTTGAAGGTAAATTAGGAAAGCACGATGGCTGGGTCACAGGAAGGATTTTCTACAAATAAAGCACCTTGTTTGATGGGATGAATTATGTTTTTTAGAGCATGAGAATGAAGGTTTATTTGATGGCCCTTAGATTCGACATATGGAAAGCAGTGGTGGAGGAATATGAAGAGCCACAGACATCTACAATTACTCTAGCAAAAAAGAAGGCAAGTGAATGCAATGTTAAAGCTTTAAATGTTATTTTATGTGGTTTATGTGAATCTGAATTTGTTAAAGTTATGCAATGTAAATCTGCTCATGAAACTTGGGTAAAACTTGAGAATATTTACAAAGATGATGTAAAGGTTTAGTAAGCTAAGCTTCAGACTTTTAGAAGGCAGTTTGAAAGTTTGAAGATGGAAAAAGAAAAAGATATAGCAAGTTATCTTTTGTGAGTTGATCAAAGCATAAATCAGATTCAAGGTCTTGGAGAAATGTTAGAAGAGTCAATGGTGGTGCAAAAGGTTTTGAGATCTCTACCAATGAGATATGATGCAAAGGTTTTGGCAATTGAGGAGATGAAGAATTTAGGCAAGCTAAAGATGGATGAGCTTCATGGTATTCTCACAACATATGATATGTGGGCAGAACAAGATAAACCCTCAAAGAAAGAAGTGGCTTTCAAGACATCAAAGAAAGAAAAAGCTAAGATTCAAGAATCAAGTGATAGTTCCAATGATGATGAAGATGACAATGGAGCACTTTTCATTCACAAGTCAAAAAGGGGAACAGATAAATATCAAGGAAAATTACCTTTTAAATATTTTAATTGTGAAAAGATTGGAAATTTTCTAGCTAGATGCCCAAATAAGGGTAATGATGATGAAGAAGAAAAGCCTATATATAAGATGAATTTCAAAGGCAAATCTAAGAAGGGATTCAAGAAGAAAAGCCTGTCTTCTAAGGATCCTAGCTCAGTCGAAGATAGTGGAGTCAATGATTCAGAAAAAGAAGAGATTTTATTCATGGCCGTACATGAAGGTGATCAAGAAGAAGAGGAGGAGGAAGCTGAAGTGAATATGGAATGAGAGCTCATTTTTGCCTTAAAAGAGTTTGAAGTTGTTTAGAAGAAGAATCAAAGATTAAAGCGCCAGATTGAGAAAAATGAAAAGGAGTCAAAAGAAATTATTGATGATCTAACAACACACTTGGAAAAAGCCAAGAAGAATGAATAAGATCTCATAGCATAGTTGGAAATAGCAAGAAAAGAATGTCAAAGGTACGTTATTGAAATTGCCTCTTTAAAAGAAGATATTGAGAAAGCAGTCAATGATAAAGTAGTTAGTGATTCAAAATTTGAGGATAGCACTAACATGCTGAATAAGATATTGGAAAGTCAAAAAGAAAATTTAGATAAGACAGGGATCGATTTTGAAAATAAAAAGAGCTATGTTGAAGCTCTTACAAAAGAGGAAACAAAAAAGGGATAAATGAAGAAAACATAAGACATTTCAAACAAAGAAGGCTGGAAGGAACAAAGCTACAAAAGGCAATCAGGTCAGAGATATACAGACATATCTTATTTTTATGGCTATTATTTTTATTATAATAGATATGGTCACAAGAAATTAGAATTTAGAAAAAGAGCTAACAATTTCAAAAATAAGGAGAAGGAAAGTCAAGTAGAGTCAAGCAGAAGCCATAACTCTTTTGCTTCTCTATCAAGCTTTGATGAAGAGACCATAGTATGCTACAAGTGCAACAACTTCAAACACATAGCTCAGTATTATAGAAGCATGTTCACATCAGTCAAGAAGGATCAAAGTTTAAAAGCTCTATTCATTAAGAAGAAGGTTCAGACATTTTCATGGCAGAAGAAACAACCTAAAGATTCTATGATGGTTCAGACAGCCCTGCATGTAAGAGGTAAAGATCAGCCATGGTTAATTGATAGCAGATGTTCGAGGCATATGATAGGAGATAATAATAAGTTCATTACTCTAAAAAAAATCAATGGTGGTACAGTGAGATTCAGAGATAAAACCACTACCAGGATCACTGAAAAAGGTACTTTGAGTTTGGATTATGGTAAAACTAAGACTAAAAATGTTTTGTATGTAAAAGCTCTTAAATATAATCTATTAAGTGTTAGTCAAATATGTGACCAGGGATACACATTAAAGTTTCATCCAAAAGGTTGTGAGATTAGAAGAAAAGATTTAAATGAGTTGATTTCAGATGCTCAAAGGATAGGGAACAATGTTTATGTATTATCAGATATCTTCTCAAAGGCACGATCAAAGGACACATTCAAAGATCTGCGAGAAGAGTTAGGAGTAATTTCTATTACTTTCTACCATTGATGTTCAGTATCAATTGAGGGGGAGCTAAGTGTTATCTCTAGGTAGGCCCTTTTCCATTGATGTCAAAGGGGGAGAATAACAAGTATAGGTACAGGTGAAAAAATAGGTACAGGGAATAGGTGCATGTTGCTACAGTAAGAGGGAGTTACTGTATGTTTTCAGATGATAGTATGTGCAGGTGACAAGATGTGGCAGTTTCAAGATTGAGGTTGCCATCAATGACAACGGGGGAGATTGTTGGAAATATTGTCATTGATGTCAAAGGTCTAGCATTATTGGTGATAAAGGCCCCTTTCCATTTAATGTTGTTTGTAATAGATATATCTTGGCTAATGTGAGTTAATATTTATTTAATATTAATGAATATATTTTTGGTTGCATATGAGACAAAAGAAGGTCCCATGGAGAAGTCAAAGAGCCACGGGGTAAAGACAAAAGAAGGATGGGACACATTTTCCCATGAAGAGTCATCTTGGGGAATTCCAAGAGTCACCAAATGAAGACAAAAGAGGAAGGGTGCAATTTCTCATGAAGGGACACTTTGAGGAATATGAAAAGTCACCAAGATAAGGACAAAAGTGGGAAGGATATTTTTGGTCATGAAGGGTCACCACATGACTTTTCAAAGGCAAGAATATGAAGGGTCATACAAGTTTGGCACCATTTTCCATGAGGATTGAAGGGTCACAAAGTGGGAAGGCCAAAGGTCATTTGGAAAGTTATAAATAAGGGCTTGAGAAGCCATTTGTAATATGGGAGATAGAGGTTGATTTGATATTGTAATATCTAGCTTAGAAGAGCAATTGTGAGAGATGAATATGATTTGTATTTGTTATATCTAGCTTAGAAGAGCAAAGGTGAGATAGAGGAAAGAGATGTTATAATGAACTATCATTTGTTGAGATAACAACATTAAGAGATAAGTGTGTGGTATACACAAAGAGGTTGGTGCTCCTATGGGTTGGTGCTCATGAATTGTTGTTGGGTTGGTGCTCGGTAAAGGGGTTGGTGCTCCTGTGGGTTGGTGCTCATGAATTGTTTTTGGGTTGGTGCTCGGCAAAGGGGTTGGTGCTCCTGTGGGTTGGTGTTCATGAATAGTTGTTGGGTTGGTGCTCGGCAAAGGGGTTGGTGCTCTTGTGGGTTGGTGCTCATGAATAGTTGTTGGGTTGGTGCTCAACAAAGGGGTTAGTGCTCCTAAAAGTTGGTGCTTACGAATATTATTTGGGTTGGTGCTCATTCATATACTTGAGATTGTTCTCCGTGGTTTCTCCCACATTGGGTTTCCACATTATATCTAGTGTCTCTCTCTATCCTGTGTGGTGTTTATTGTTTGAGTTTTATTGCATATTTTGAATGTTTGATTAAGTGAAAATTGGTTAAGGGAAAGTTTTATAAGATATATGATATACTGATTCACCCCCCCTCTCAATATATCCTGTGCTTAACATTAAGAAAAAAAGCTAGTAGAAACAAAGTTTGAGAAAAAAATAGACTCTAGTGGTAAATAATTAATAGGTAAATAATTTTGAATAGTAAATATAAATAGGGAAAAAATTAATTCATTTGCAATTTTTTACTATTCTGAGAAAATAATTCTTTAACAGACCTAGTTGAGCCTTGAGAGTGATCATGGTGAGGAGATGACATCGATGATGTGAAGGACACTTAATGGCCACATCTAGTGTAGTTCAGGTAGGTGGTACATTAATTTTCAAAAAATCATATTTTTTATTGAAATTAAGCTAGATACAAAAAAATAACTGCTAGATAAAATTTGGGTACCAAAAATTACCCTAGAAATTTTTTAAGTAAACTAGAAACAAAGTGGGATATTAGGCAAGAAATTTTTGGATCAATAAATGCCTAAGGCATTTATGGTAAATGGTTGAAAAGTCATTACAAGTTTCGAACAAAGTTGACCCTGTCAACTCGAAAAAGGTGAGAAGAACAAGGTGGTTGATTGTGTAGTAGAGGGCCATCTTAGTATTGTTGGGGGTGGATGACTACATAACATAGGTCTAACTCAGTTAAAAAAGTTGATAGGGTTGACTGAGTGCATTATGGCCGATGCAGTATGCAGTAGGGAACTATTAAATGGGGTTGAATGCATAACATAGGGCTGAGATAGTATGTAGAAGATGGGAAAGGGCCAATTTAGTATCAAAATACTGATTGTGTTTGTAAGAAAGGGTCGACTATGTAGCAGAGGGATGATATAGTTGGAAAAGAGGGGTAATAGGGCTGATTTAGTATCAAAAGGGGCAGCTATGTAGGAAAATTTTGAAAAATAAGAAAAACATGTTGATAAAGTAGTTAATTTTTGATAGTTTTAAGAATTTTAAGAATGCATTTTTATCATTTTTAAATTGATATTTAATACATACAATGGTGTTTGACATTTTTTAGAGATGATGAATATTTTGCACCTGGTGGTTGCTTCTTGGCTACCAGATTTACTAGAGTGACTATCAGATGCAGACCGAGCATAGTTAGTTTCCTTTGGATTTAGAAGCATCACAAAGATGTAGAGGATTCCTCTCAGTGTTGATCTAGTTGTCATGTTTTTTATGAGCATAAGAGTGATTGACCAACACTTTCCAATGGGAGGTGGATCGGGACACCATAGAGGTGGGCATCACCTTAGAAGATGTCCATGTTTTGCTTGGACTACTTGTTGTTAGGACTCCTATCATTTATGATGTATGGGATGCTAAGGAGAGGTGAGCCCTAGCCCATTAGGCAACTAAATCATATAGGATTTAACTTGGATTATAGGTTAGCTTATTTGATGTATATATCTCAACCATTTTAGATATCTGGAAGGTCATGACAGGACTTGTGACATCATGTGTGTTATGTCACAAGTCAGATAGGAAGGTATCATTGTATGTGGTAGCCTTATGTCAGTCGATCCTAGAGCAAGGTGCTCTATATGATTTAGGTTCTATCATTTGGGTGAAGCTCATGCATGACATGTATGGTATGCTAACCCAAGGGTAAAATACTATGGGCCTCATTATTTTGTTGAGTTCTTAGATATAAGAGAGGTTTCTTATGTATCGACCAAATAGATTATCCCATGAGGTGGATGATAAGTTACCTCGGGTGGTGAGATGGTGACAGGATCATGTAGTATATGTCAAACATCATACCCTAGCTTTATAGACCATTACATGTGCATAGATTATATGGCATCCTTATACTGATATTGAAACCATTTGGGCAACCTAGGCTACTATAGCGATTGGAATGGTGCATATTTGCATTACTAGACATTATACCTTATAGGTAGAGACACATCTTGTATCTCGTGTACTTGGACAACTACTAATACCACATCTGGCAACTCCCCTAGTAGTACCTTCTTATTAAGCACAACATGCTAGAGAGCCTAGAGGTAAAAGGGGTGTAAGAGTACCTATAGAGATACCTATTATTAGGCTTCATCGAGCAATACCATGGGCGGGTCAGGCATAGTGGTAGGAGGCATCTAGACCCAAGATAGAGAATGTGATAGTTTTGGATGTTGAAGTTGAGGATGCAGGTAAGATAGATATAAAACCATAGTAGGGAAAATAATGGCCACCATGAGCGTATAGGAGATGGAGGCACTATTGTAGGGAGATGACACATGCACTATCAATCACACATGAATATCCCATGATAGAGACTAGACACAATTAGTTCATAAAGAGGCAATTGAGGAGAGGACCACAACATGCACAGGTGGTGACTCCAGGATTTTTACTTACATGAAGGTAGCCTACATAGGAAGATCTCAACGGTTAGGTTAATTGGGAGATAGTTGTTGGTGACTTCAACATTGGTAAGAAATGATATAATTTTTTAAGTTTTTGACATAAATCACTAGTTGCATAGTTATTTATGTACTTAATATAGATAGATGGTTTTGGATTTTATATACATCCGATATCTAATGTATATTTGGTTTTTGTTTTATAGGTACTACTATGGAGGAGATTAGATGGGGTGTCATGGTCTGGGCTATACACCATGATATTTTGGATGGGATATTATCACATTATAAGCCATTCGCCTTAGTGGATTTTATGGTACCATATGCCCTAACTTATGCTAGCTAGTTTTGATTGGTTGGGGAGATAGTTCAATAGTTACATGCATGAAGGGATGGCCTACAACTACTTATAAGAGTTGGAGAGGGAGAGGCCTGAGCCTGGTAGACATTAGCCTAGGAACGATCTATCCATGTGGCTACAACTATAAAAATTGGATGTGTGTAGGCCCAAGTGGCCACTCTATAGGGATAGGTTGATGGTTTGAGATCTCAAACTACCTCACTACAACATACTATTTAGAGGACTCAGTCATAGGTATCTATAGGTAGTATAACTCGACCACAAGATAGACATGATGGAGCATATCCTTAGAGTTGTAGTTATTATATTTTGTATTTGTATTATATTGTATCATACTCATGTTATAAATATTGATATGGATATTTCTTGATTTGAGTTGTATGAATGTTATTGATGGATTTATTTTATTCTAGCACATGTATTTTACTTTTTTTATAAATGTTATGGGAAATATATGATGGACGTTTTATTTTCTATCATTATGTGACACACATGCATGGTTAAAAAAAACCATATAATTTGGAAAAGTATATAAATAATCATAAAATGTAATGCACATTATATCACAATGGGAAATGTGTAATACAAAAGATGAATAACTATAGAAAACTAAAAATGGTAAAGTAAAAAGGTAATAAATGTTTCAGACCATGTATAAGTAAAGTTGCACCAAATTAACACAAATATAAGTCATATTAAATCAAGTTGGGAAGTATGAAGAATGTTGTAATAAAGTGAAAACATGTGATAACAAATGGTAGGAAAACAAACGTACAATAAAATTAATCAAAGATGGGAAGTATGAAAATCAAAACAAAAACAAAATGTAAGTATAAATCAAATTAATCATACTAAATCAAGATGGGGGGTATGAGAAATTTAATAAAATGATTGTAAACATACATGCAATCCAAAAATAAGAAGATAAAGTGAATTGTTTATGAACTAAGCATAAAACATATTAAATCAAGATGAGAAGTATGTAAATGACATGTAAATCATAATGTAACAAAAATTATCTCAAATTTGAAGCATGTAATTTTATTATGACTTGGTCATAGTATAATTTTTTATCAGAATATTTTGTGAGGAATACTTGGTCCTATCAAAGGTCTTACATTTCAACTCACAAAGGGAACATCAATGAGGAGGATACAAATGTTAAAATTGATTAATGAGATTTAATGTATTAATTTATGAGGAATGGTTGGTCATATCCAAGGTCTTATACTGCAACTCATAAGGTGAACACTAATGAGGTGAATGGTAATAAGGGAAAAAATAAGCAAATATTTTATGTACAATGTTTGGTCATGTCCAAGGTCTTATATTACAAAGCACAAAGGGGAACCCTAGGGGTATGATCATTTAACAAAACAATATTCATCAAGGGGAAATATTAGGATTGTTGTAACTAAATATGGAGTATAAAAATCAAGACATAGACGTTTATGAGAAAACTTTAGTAAACATGAGGCATACTAGGTAAGAAAGAAAGACACTAAAAGTCTAGTGACCATCAAAATACAAAGGATACCTACTCACAATAAGCACAAAGTTTTATATGAAAATATATGGAACACTAAGATCAACTCATGAAAGTTATATAAATAATGAAATTAAAATGGACCTACCTTCCTACAACATGTTCCTCGTTCCTCAAGAGCTCTTATAGAGTCATTGGTCTACTATGATGATTGGGTAATTGTTTGAGAAAGTGGGTAGCAATATAGATTTTTTTATTCTCTTATCACAATATATTGGCCTATCGCACCCCAATGGACCTTGACTCTATCATGAGGCCAATTGTGGAGTTTGAGCTTCAATTAGAAATAGGAGATGTGCTAAAGATAGTAAATCATGTCTTTTGATGTGAATAGACTTTTAAATTTTTGCCTTTTGGATCATTGCCTTTCATTTAAATGATTTGGATTTTAAAATTTTCATGGTTTTTTCAATTCCTCCTCCATACATATTTGGAAGAACCAACATGAGTGATAAAATTTATACACACATATGAACTTTAGACTTTGGTTATAGGAGACTAAGTAACTAGATATATCACTAACTAAACAACTTAGGCTTACCTATGAACCAATATGTAAACTCAAGTTTCAACCATATGTATGCTTAGTATGTGAAAAAGAGATAAGGGAAAAGGGAGATAAAATAGATCGGTGTATAAAAGTAGTACAATGAGAAGTCATGTTTGTTAACTGACCATATGGTAAAGATAAAATACTAAGGAAATAAGGATTTTTTAATAAAGTCACAATAATAATTATATTTATTTGCGTTTGAAAGATAACAAACAATTATCAAAGAGAAAATAAAGGAATCCATGGGAAAGAATTGAAACTATAAACATAAGTTTGAATTCATGAAAGAATGAAAATAAGCCATAAGAGAAAGCTAAAGAGAATGAAACCATATAAAACACAAAGCATAATATAATGGTTCATGCAAAAGAGATAAGTGAAATCATGTTTGAAAAATAGTAAAAAATATAAGATATATAAATGAATCACAAATTGGATCCAAATCATGTAATAGAGTGATAAATAATGTGAGATAACACCATGTTGTGTTCATAAATATTAATAGATCTGACCACAAATGTTATCCATAACATCTGACACATCCATATGCAGCTAAATTATAAATTTAGTCAAAGTGTCATCAATCTTCGTAAAAAGTTATGAAAAGAATTCCTTCTATATCATCTATACTAAAAAAGTAGGTGTAATAGAAGAGTGATGCTCATGTATTACCTCCTATGTGGGGTACTCAATGCAACGAATAGGTATCTCAATATGAATAGTATTTGTAGATCTATATAGAGATGTAACCATCAGAGGAAGAGCCTTAATTTGTGGGTTACCTATAGTAGGATAAATAATTGGTGTTGGTGTGGACTGTGGGAAATCTTGGAGATGCTACTTAAGCACTCAATGCCTATTAGTATGATAGGTAGAACACTGATGCCAAAGATAATAAACTTCCCCATATTTAGGGATCTACTCTAAAATTAACTTGGGAGGTGGGATAGTCTTGTCTTTGGGTTGGGAAAGGATTGGCCACAATGTGTCAATGTACTACCTAGGCTTTTGGTAATGAGTAGAGGAATGGTTATTTGTTCCATGGAAGCAACAAATACATCCATTAGTAGACGATAGAGGTCTACTAGCTACAGTAGTAGAAGAAGAAGCTTGTTTGTACTGATGTAAATGACAATCCCTGGTCCAATGACCAAAAACTCTCTGAATATCACAATAAGGCTCATTTTCCCATTGTGTGGGTATGGGATCCAACGTAGGTAATGGTAGAAGACCATCACCAAGAAAGGGAGAATCTGGAGTGGAAACTGGACTAGTCTCATCTATAGGTATAATTAATTGTGCAACATGTCTAAACAAAGTGGCTAATATATGTGGAGGAAACATACTGAAAGGGTCATTATATCTAGAAAAATAGTAAGGTCCTATCATGGCATGATTTATGAGCATACTCCATAGAGGCTTTGTTATGACTAGGGCATAATACATGAGTGCTCAATCTCTAACCTATGAATAGTAGCAAAAAAACTAATATTAGGTACTATAAGAGAAGAATGATAGAAGAACTAAAATACTCCAATAAAGGAGAATGATATCTAAGAACCTCATCATTTTTAGCTTAAATGAATTCAGCTAAAAATGGGTCATTTAAGGAATAATTGTCACCGTAATTAGGTATAAGTCAATAGTACATGTGTGAACTATGTTATCAATCAAGAAAACATGGTGAATGGAATGTTTATTTTTGGTTAAAGTAATTGGTACTTCATCAAAAGGTTGTGGACAAGATCAAGGTTGAAGAGAAGGAAGAAGTTGAGCACTGATGTTAAGAGATAGATTAGACTTTTTGATCTTGAGGCATATCTCATCAGGTTCATCATCATTGAAGTCTAAGAGGTTAGATGGAATATTTCCAATTAATTTTGGATGACCATTAAAACCTCTAATGGAGTTGATGGGATATTTAAAGTGTTGGGATTCTTGAAATGAAATGCTAGGTAAGGGTTCAAGGGTGGGTATTTTAAATATACCTCATTCTTGGAATTGTTTGAAATTCCAAATATTTGTGTCCCCTTAAATCTTATATATAGTACTATTGTAAGGTAATTTGACACATTGGCAGGTAAATGAAATAACTGATCTCATACGATGAGTCTGAGGTCGATCGAGTAAGATTTTGTAAGAAATTGAAAAGTTAAATATCATGATTTTCACATGTAGGGTGATGGGAGGAAACAATGGGAAGCCAAACACAACATAAAGGAGGCATTTATCTTTTATCATAGCCTTGACATGTAATGCATGTGGATTTAAGGTTATATTTAGAGTATCCAAATGTTTTAATAAAGTTGAGAGAGGCAACACAAGTGCCTAGGCCTTCATCAATTAAATCACACTTAACTTTAATATCACATGTTTAAACACTAATGAATAAAGGAGTATCATCTACACGAAGCAATATCTCGTCAAGAATCATAGAAGAGATAAGAAACATAAGTGAGAGAGAAGTGTCCATTATTTCATCAACATGGATGGACATCTCTTCACATTGTTTTAGGATGTTATCTTCATATTCAAATAAGGTAGCTTCTAATCCTACAAGTTGAGGATGAGGGATGTTCATTTTGAATAATAGTTGCATTTGGTGATTACAATGACGGGGAAAGTTCTCATAAGATCTAAGAGGGGAATTTGAGATGGGGGATGGGAAAGTTCCACAATATGATCCCATTCATCATAACCCGTGAGAGGATCATTAGATAAAGGTGCATAGTGTTGTAATAGATCCTTTGAAGGGGGGTTGGATGTGTATTGAAACTTATGTTGATAAGGTATAGTTGGTTTAAGTTGGTTTCAAGTATGTTGATTGATCTTAGTTGATGTGGTTGTTTGTTGAGGTATTTCTTGTGGTTGGGAAGAAGAAATATTGTGGAAAGTTTGAGGAATATTTTCTTGAGGTATGGAAGTTGGGGAAAGAGTAGAAGTTATATCAATGGTGTGAGAGGTATGGTCAATTTGTGTTGTTGGAGGTGATGCTTGTATCGGTATTGGTTCCTCATGCCCTAATTCTATGAGATGGGATGGGGAAGTGTCTTGAATAATGTGAAATGTTGAAGAGGTGTGATGGTTAGGTGTAGGGTTTGAATCAATATAAGCAACTACTCTTCTCATATGAGTCATATAACCATATTTCCATCATTGGTGTTAAGGTCTATGAGACTTTTAATGTTGTTAGTAGTAAGGGTAGGTTGTTCAATGTTGTCTTAGTAATTAGGAAGGGGATCCTTGTAGATAGTTAAATGAGCATTAACTTGGTTTAAATCATGATTCTTAGTTTGAGTTTAAATAGCCTAAGGTGTTATGTCATAAATTTTTTGACATTTGCATATAAGGGATTCATGGTCAAAGTTGGGACCAAGGAGAAAATCCATAGCAAGATTTATTAATTGTCTACAAGTCTCATGAGAATGGCCCCAACTGGCACAAAACTAACAAAATTTATTTAGATCATACCATATCTTCATAGGATGAGTGGGGTTAAGATCTCGTGGTAAAGGTCTTGTAAGATGTTTTTGAATTTATGCTACTGACAACAGTTTGTGCACATTATTATGATTGGTTTGAGGAAATGTGGGCTTATGATTAGAATTATTGTTAGGAGGGGAACATGCTCCATGGTATTGTTTGAAGCAATGGCTTGGATGGTTGTATAGTGTCATAAGTGTTGGTAACACCATCACTGGTTACATGACAATTTTTCTTTTTGATAAGCATGTAGTTCTCGTTGTGGGTTGAGGAGGTTCAAATTGACGTATGAGAAAATATTGGCATTTGGCTTGGTCAAGAGCCTCTTCTGAAAATTTTGGAGAGATGGTCCTAATGTGATATTGAAATTTAAGGTGGAGAACAATAATAAATAGGTGGAAGAGGTTGTCATCTGCCATATTATGCTCAATTTTATTAAACAATTTTTTTTATCATTTGATACAAACGTGTGTCATTTCAATTTCTAGTTGTTTACAATTGATGAAATGAGATAAGCTATTTTCAGGAAGATCACTAGTTTGGAATTATTAGACTAGTGAATTGACCAAGTCTTCTAAGATAGTAATGGAGTGGGTTTTCAATTGATTATGCCAGTCTAAAGCATCTCTGAAAAGCGTTTTAGCTAAGAGTTTAGTGGCAGTGAAAGTATTAAGCTTAACCCAATCTTTGTAAAGATTGCCAAATGTTTTTAGATGTAGGGTAGGATTCGTAGATCCATTATAAGTGATGGTGGGAGTGATACCTCCTATGTCAATGTTGGCAAATTGAGGTACTAAAGGTTCATTTTGAAAACATTTGATAGCTTTGTTGATAAGTGGGGGTTACATTATGAGGTTAAAATGTGAATCCTTAAGGGGGGTGGGGAGGCATTATAAATTTACACTCCCCATTTATCATGTTGGGGTTGGTTTTGGAGATGTATTAGGTGATTTTGCATTTGCATCATTTGATTTGCATTATTAGTTTGAAATGTATGCATTTGGTTAAGAATTTGTAATAAAAGTTGATTGGTTTAAGTAGCATTTTGGCTAATGGAAGTTGTATTTGATGCACTAGTGTTATGTGAGGTATTAAGAGCTTGAGATGCACTATGAATGTGAGATGAGGTAGTGGCATGTGTTGCACTAGTGGCATGAAAAGAATCAGTAGCATGAGATGCACTAGTAGCATAAGAAGCATGAGATGCATTAGGAGCATGAGAAGCATTAGTAGCATTAGATGCACTAGTAGCATGGGTATGAGTGTGGGTATTTTGAAGAGCCCCACTAAAGGTCGAACCTTCCATATTTGTAGAAATGCCTAGCATGGATGTAGAAGAAGACATAGAGGATGACGTGATAGTGTGATAAGGAGACATGATAGAGGGAAAAAGTGTATATGAAAAGAAAGGGCTTACCCTGAATCCTTAGGAAAAGATAGGGGAAGGTCAATGGAGTTATCTTATATGAGGTCCCATCATGAGGTTATAGATGACTGTAGGATCCTTTCCTCTATGTTGAGGATTTTCATTGATGAAAAAACTGTTTTAGCTATGTAATCAAGGTCACACTCATCTTCTAGTGAAAATAAGGGGTTAAGGGCCGTGGAAGAATAAGGAGTCTCATAGTTGGTAGTGCATGTGGCAACATGGAAAGAGGTGTCACAAGGTGTGTTTTAGGAAACCTATTGGGATTAGTGAAACTCATCATGATTCAATTCTATATTATATTCAAACAAGAAATTCATGATGCAGGAAGGAAGCTAAATATTTGGTAGAAATGAAGATCAACTGATATTATATTGGGTTGAATCAATCGACATTGTCTTGTAAGACAGTAGCCAAGATAGGCTACAAGAGATAGTCGAATGGGTCACTTGTGTTTTGAAGATGGTTAAACTAAGAAAGTGTATGAAATACACAATCGAATAGGTTGACTATGTGTTGAAGAGAAAAAGAACAAACAATCCATAAGAGACTCAGTTGAACAGGATGATTGTGTCCTTTAGAAGGATAAAAATACCAACTTGTTAGACACTAGGTCAAATAGGATAATTATGTCCAATAGAGAGAAAAACTGACCAACTTGTGAGAGATTGGGCCGATCAGAATGGCCATGTTCTGTAAGAAGGGAAAAGTGTAAGAGATAGTCAAGTGGGTTGAGTGTGTTCTAAGGGTAAATAAAGGTTTTGA
This sequence comes from Torreya grandis, assembly GCA_037957365.1. Taxonomy (NCBI): domain Eukaryota; kingdom Viridiplantae; phylum Streptophyta; class Pinopsida; order Cupressales; family Taxaceae; genus Torreya; species Torreya grandis. The sequence continues at coordinate 3,128,683 of JARHVA010001290.1, forward strand.
CAGCTATGACTGGATGATCTAATGTTAATTAGCAAAAAACTTGCAATGAACACACATATAAGTAGGTCAAACCAGTCAATCTAGTTGTGGCACACAGCACAAACCTTGTACCAACTCTATCCAATACAAGTTTTGCAATACAACATACATTTATCTAAGAGCAAGCAACAAAAATAAAAATGCTAATCTATGCAGTCATTCTTGAATGTTTTAAATTATAATTTTAAGAATAAGTGTGATAGGTTGTTGGATTTAAAAAGGAACTAGAAAGATAAGCTAAAGATGGTTTTAGGTTCTTAAGGCTGAAAACAAAATATATTGGTGATGGTACTGGCTTGGTATTGAGGCCTACCCTGTACTTCATAATCTCGCAATGATAAGAATGACATATGCTTTGCCAATATATACCATCAATCATGTATTTATACTTAGCTAGAAAAATGAGTCAGCTTCCCCCTTGGTGATGAAATCCAAGTAGGTAGACCTTAGGTAGAAATTATTTAATGATTTTTGATATTATGTGGTTTGGAAGTGTGAATTAAAAAAAACAATGTGATTAAATCAATAAATTGAACCTTCTTATTTATTCATGTGTGTTACTCTAAGCAAACAAGCAGCAAAATGAAAGATGAGTTAATTACTAATAATGTGAGTTGATTCTTTTGTTTGAAGAGTGCAAAGTCAAGTGGGTCGACTGAGTATGCAAATAGTACATAATAGAATTGATTGGGTTGATTATGTCTATTGAAGTAAGGGCCAAAGAAACATAGTTTAACAAATCATTTGATTCCCCTGAGAAAGAAACAACTAAAAAACTAATTCAATTCAATCAAATTAGTTTAATGTAAGGTTACAATTTTATAGACTAAAAACTATGAAAAACATGACTGAAATGAAGGAAAATAAATGACTAAGTTGGTGAGAATGAACCCGATGATTTTAATGATGTTGAATTTGTTGTTTTTATATTATGTTGTCCAAATAAAAAAATTTAACTTGTTAATAGAGTCAACTAAGTCAACTGAGTCTGAAAACCTATAGTGAATAAGTGAACTGAGTCGAGCGGATTGATCCATTACATGTAGTTGAAGACGACCTGCATAAAGCCAAACAGAGTTGATTAGATTGATTGTGTATTAAACCTACACATAGAGTGTTAGACTAAATTGATAGATTCGATCCAATGATGTAAAAATGAAATGAATAATAAATGAAATCATGAAAGAAAACCTACAAGGGTTAGTTCACGTCAAGTTCACTAGAATGTATACAATGGAAAGTGAATCTAATCTACAAATCAATCTTAGTTTGGAGAAGATAAATCAAACTAGGCCTTCCAATTTTTGGTACATTTAGACAATCAGAGTCATGACTAATATGGATCCACTAGACCTAACTAAGGGGTCTCTTATCACACAATATCAATAGAGATGGTTCCAAAGCCTCTAGTCGAATAATACCACACAATAACACTAGTTAGGTCCTATATTTTCTAACAAAGTAAAGTAAATCTAATATAGTGTTCACCAAAGCTTATGACATAAATTAGGGATAATAAACATAAAAGTAAACATGCAAAGAAGAACTCTATTCAAGTCAATGTAGAGGTGATCTTAATGCATAGAGAGATAAATACATTCATAAGCCAATACATACAAATCTATCTACTAATAAAAGAGTAAGAGATAGGAATACTTACTTTGAAAATGAACCCATTGAGCTTCAATCTCTCCTTTGGCCAATGGTAGTTTTCAAGAGGTTGTTGTGGTTTGTAAGGATAAAAAATATAGGTCATCTCTAGGCTACAAGACTTCTTCTATGCATCCAAAAGACTTTTCTCACAAGACAAGATTTTTCTCTCCAAAGGAAGTACGAAACCCTAAGCAATGACTCCTCAATTAGAATGGTGGATAAGCAAATGAATGATTATATCTATCTCTCTTTAAAAATGGGGTGAAGGATGTGTTTATATATCCTAATCTAACCCTAAACCCTTCCAATGTTTTAGCAGATATAATCGACCTAGTCGACCTAGTTGTTTAGAAAATAAAGTAGTTAGGTCCTAGACTAAGGTAGTTGGGCCAACTTAGTCCCATAATGTTTTTAGTTTACAAAATAAGGTCAAACCATTCGATTGTGTTTGGAGGATAACAGAAAGAATTTTAGATTAGGTAAGGGTTATTTGAGGTGGTGAATTGCTTAGAGGAGTGTGTAAGGGAGGTGTCAAAGCTTAGGGAAACATATAGGAGGGACTTGTGTTGGTTTTAAGTGGTGGTATAAAGAACAACAATTTTGTGAATCACTAATGGTCTACCAACCCTTTCCAGATGCACCTTTTAAGGTATGCACTCAGAAAAATTGATAATCAATAGGTTCCTACAAGAGAGAAATCATCAATAATTGATAAATTTTAAAAATATTGCGTATACAAATTCTATCAGATCTGGGTTAGTATCGATAATCGATATTGACATGTGTTGGTTGGTAGTGATCTGTACAAAAATAAGGGTCAATGATTTTAAAATCACCTTTGCTTATGTCTAAAATATCTCTATGTGTGATTTTGAACCCTGATGATGCACACAACTCTAGAAATCAGCCTCCATTTTGAAACACTAGGTGTGTTTGTGAGGGCTAGAAACTTACAAAAATCGAAAAAATGTAATGTGTTGAGTTGACCCCAATCACCCCCATTTGATGATTGACCACCACCTACATATCTGATACTCCTAGGAGGTAAAACAAGCCACACGTAATTCTCCAACCTAGTGTAATTTTACAATTGTGTTCCTTCACTATATGAATGTAGTTAATGGTTTGGTTTTGTTACTTGACAATTTTTTATTTGACTTGAATTCAATATAATTTAAATTTGGCTTGTCACTGATCCTAATTATTGATTCATAATTTGGTAAGAATAGGGAATATTTTATCAATGTGCAATAATGTATTGATATATACCTGATAAGTGTCAAGACCTCTATTAAGTGAGACCTTGATATATATATATATATATATATATATATATATATATATATATATATATATATATATATATATATATATATATATATATATATATATGAGTCCAATTGTGTAATTGATCATGCCACTGACACACTAGGTAGATGGGTTGAACCTAAGGAAATGTTTGATTTTAAAAGTAGTCATTGTTGGGAAAGTGTTAATACTGACAAGCCTAGGTAATTATCAACTGACAATATTGACCCAACCTAACGGTTTATGCACATGCAAACTAAATTGAGTATCTAAAGATGTCTATGTAGGATAATAAGTAGGTTTGAAATAGACAATGAGGTTCATGTAGATGTTTAACAACAGAATGGAAGGATCAAACTCGTAAGGTAGCATGTAGGTGTGAGAATCATGGATTATGACCAAATTTGTGCACTCAAGTCATGCATGGTAAATGTTCATCAAACTTATCATTTTCAAGTACTTAGATTTTAGTATATACAAAAACAATAGGATGTATTTATGGAATTTAAGCACAAAATTAGGAATACATCTCTTTTAGCCTTACCAAATCTATAACAACCATTTGAAGTGGAGACGGATGTAAATAATTATGTTATATGGGTTGTCCTATTAAAATGAGGTAAGGATGTTTGTTATCATTCAAAATTGTTTTGTGTTTTGATTTTGAATTATAGTACCTATGATAAAGAATTATATGATCTTGTTCAAATGGTTACGAAATGGAATCATTGTCTAATGGGAAAGGAAACCAGTATTCACATGGATCACCAACCTATCTAGTATTTGCAAGCACAAAATAAATGCAAACATGTCATTACAAATGGACGAAATTCTTGAAAAAAAATCATTTGATCATTAAGTATAATAAAGGTGTGACTAACAAGTTTGTTGATGTGTTATCTAGACCTCTCGTGGTTTCACCATGGTACCATAACTCTACTTGAGCCTCTTCTACATGAGACATATGTAGAAGAATATGAGCATGATTTGTATTTTGTGGAAACATTTCTTCAAGATAAGAAGTCAAAAGGTACATGTTTTGAACCCAAGGAGGATTACCACCTTAAGTATGGGTTGCTCTAAAATTTGGGTAAGCTTTATGTTCATGAAGGAGGAAGAGTTCAATTGATAAGAGAGGCACATACTTCAAAGGTTGCTAGTCATTTTAGAGTAACAAAGATGGTATAAAAATTGTAGATGTAAATTTATTATTCAAATATGTAAGTTGATGTTTCAAATTTTATAATGGGATGTGTGTTGTGTAGCACAAATTAGCCTAGTAACAATAATTTAGATTTGTAAATGCCAGTATTGATTCCTTATTGGCCATTGAAAAGCATTTACATGGATTTTGTAAGAGATTTACCTTTGTCTAAAAAAGAGCATGACTATTTGTTTGTGGTTGTAGCTTGGCTTAGTAAGATGTATGTTCTTATTCCTTGTAATAAGACTCTTAAGGGCAGCAATGCAACCAAGTTGTCATGACCGACCATACATAATTGACACATTTCCCTATGTTAGCATTTAACATGGGTGCATTCATTTTTACTTTCCACCCTATTTGCTCCTAGCCGTTGGAAGTCATTCATGTGTGCCAATTATAAAGTTTGTGTTCAATCATCTATGAACAAATAATGTTAGTTAGCTCATTTGATCATTAAGGCATATGTAACACATTGAGAACATAGTGGATACATCGGTGGCTTATTTGGTTCATCTACATTATTATTTGATGATTCTTTGTATATTGTCTAACAAATCAGAAGGGATTACACTAAACCTATCTACACAGACCCCTAAACCAAACCTACCCCAAATTTTATTTTTAAATATTAGCTCATTTCAAGGAGTCAAAAGTTGAAGCATGTAAAATTAATGCAAAAGGAAAATTACTGGAGACAAGGGAACAAAATTAAAGTTTCATTCTATGTCGTAGACCTTGACCAAGTGAGACCATACAATCCTAAAAATTAATGAAGACCATCCATATGGTTTGAAAATTATCCCATATTAATATCCAAATTCAATTGCAAGAGGGATGATAGTTTTTGATTCACATTGACAAGTCCAAATTGTGATGACAAATTCAATGACGATGTATAAACAAGCTAAGAATTCCCTACCTCCTTTATGTTCAATTCTGAAAATTAAATAGGCATTATTTGCTCAATTGTTTTGTGTTTAATGATGCCTAATTTGAGGTAGGCATATTTTTTGCATTTAGTAACAAAAAGCTTCAAGTTGGTATCATGTTCTTAACTCCATTTTGACTCGTATGGAAAAATTTCATCTTTTCTAACAATGTAAATTGAAAATCGCAAAAAAAGACCAAGCATGAGCAAAATACGTATGAATGAAAATAAGACCTTTTGTAAAACTTGGAAGCTACTAACTACAATGAATAACTTATTTAAAAATATTCATTTCAATCTTCAATAAAATATACGATGTTCACTTTCAAGGTATATTAAGGCCAAAGGAACACCAATATGATAAATAATACAAGTCAAATCCCCTATTTCTAGCCTTATTGAATCAACCAAAGCATAGGTTCAAATAAGAAACACAAGGCTTCATATTTTGATAGAGAAACTTTAGAACTAGAAGCATCACACTAGGCTCTTACTAACATCATTAGCACAATAGGCTTCTTGCATTGACAAAATAAAAGTTACACCATCAACAAATTCATGCACATCAATTTTTTCAATAGTAGGAAGGATTCATCTGTTCAAATAACTAACTTTAAATCCTAAAGAAATAATTTAAAGCTTCTATTAATAGCACAAAAAATGGCAAAGGGTCATCTTTGTCTTACATACATTTGCAGGTCAAATGGATTATATTCCCATTAACTTCTATATGAATAGACATGTCGTAAAGTGAGAAACAATTTTATGAATCTAAGTTCCATACCCAAAGATTTAAACAATCGAATTCATGTCCACTCGATCATTCTTTATTTGGTCTTGAAAAAGTCAAAAAAAAATTAACTAATGGCCATAGCCATTCCATCACCTTCTATTGCATTATCAAAATTTCATGGATACACCCTTCATCAGTTATGTAATAAAATAGCTACACCACTAAAGTAGAATCACAACAATATATCAAAATATAATTGAAATAAGAACATAATAATGATGAATATGACTAAGCCACTTTGAGGGGGCAACCTCCACAACCTTAAATCAAGAATATAATTCACAATATGATGATTTGATACTGATCAGTACCTCTTATACATACTTATTCTTTAGAGACTACCTAGGCTGACCCTACTACCAATATCAAACTACGGAAATGATCATATGACTTAATTAAAGTTTATAATAGCTGCAAGTCAACCGCGCATATTCCAATACATGTTATAGGCTAAGGGCATAGAACACTACCGCACACCCTTCAAACAAACATTATCCTCAACATTGACCCTCTTAGGATGCTTCTATATGAAATATTCCTCCTCCCATGTCACATTCTCTCTTGGCAAGTTCTTCCACTTGATAATATACTTGGTGATCACCCTCATTTTCAACCTCTTGAAGCAAGTCTAGATAATATTTTATGGTTCCAAGATGACTATTCCTTCTTCATTAAGCTTTGATAACTTTATCTGGATGGGAATATTCTAGCCAAAATTGAAATCATGAAATATTGGGTGTATTTTTATTGACTAAGGCAACCCATGTTGGTGTTGTGTGTTCCTCAACAACTTGAATTTTTGGTTGTACCTTCAAGGAAGGGGTGATGGATGGTGGATGGTAAACATAAAATGCCCTAAATGAATACATTTTGGAATAAGTGTCTCCCTCTATTGGCATATCCTTAACAAAAAAATGAATACTTTTCCACCCTTTCCTAATAATCTAGTGGTATTTGCACATTTAAGTCTTTTTCTTATACTGAAAACAATTATGTTGCAGGTCATAATGTACTTGGAGTTGGATTGGTTGGCTGGAAGATTCACCATGGTTGGGTTACACATTGGTGAATGGTTTGATTATTCTATAAGGCCATCATGATCTTCGCCAATTATGTCATGATGTTTCTCATATCTCCTTGGATTGTGTTTAATTCTCCTTAAATGTTGTTGACATCTCCCTTGTTGGCCATATTAGACTATATGTTTTACACATTGTACTCAAGTTGACGCACTTTGTGATCTATCAAAGAAAACCCTATGTCATAAGATCCAATGATTCTCATTTTTTATCCTATCTCCTCTTTGTTATGATTCTTTCCCAGAGTTTTGGAATCCTTGCCTTGGCCACTAGTGTGTGGTATTTTCAAACAAAGGCTTGACAATGCAGAATTTGATTTTCAACTTTGACCAAATATTTTTAGACTTAGGTCAGCCTAAAATCCAAAACTTCAAAGATCAGACCTCCTCTAGTTTTTTTTGGCTTTCCAAAAAAGTTAAGAAAAAAAATCTCAAAATCACAGCCTATAGAGAAAATTTATGAAAAACCCTACAATCACAATAATTTGTGCAAATATGATCACAGAACCCTAAAAAAATTATTGTAGCTTCCTTGTTCCCTAGCTTCAATAAAATTTTACAGATAAATTCCTAATAATGTGATCTATAGAGTGAATTTAAGAAAACCCCTAAAATGGAAATAACTCGCTCAAAAATGATCGCAAAAACATCAATATTTTGTTGTTGCTTCCTTGAATGATTCACCGACTTCAATAAAAAAATTGTGGGAGAATTCTCAATGGTTTGCGAGATACAAATGATTCTTCAAAGGTAGGGTTTCAACCACACCTTTGCCCAAATTGAAGCTTTGATACTGCTTGTAATGAAATTTCTATACCAATAAACTATAACCATAGCGATATATCACAATATGATCAAAATTAGAGTAGATTAATGAAGAACATGACTAAGCCACTTCAAAGGGGGAAACTCCACAACCATACAATAAGAATAGAGTTCGTAATACAATGATCCAATATTAACCACTACCTCCTATATATATATATATATATATATATATATATATATATATATATATATATATATATATATATATATATGTATATATATATAGCTTATTTATGCCATGGAGACTACCTAGGCTGACACTATTACCAATATGAAGCTAAAAACATGATCATATGACTTAATTAATGGTTATGCTTGCCATAAGTCAACCACACATATCCCAATAGAAGATATAGGCTAAGGGCATATCAAACGATAACCATTTGAGTTGGGAAAATGGTAGGGAAGAATATCAATTAGCCTTTCAACCAAAACCTTTGCCCAAAGTTTAAGACATTTAGTAAGATCATATGAATGGAATTTGATTCATTTTTTATCTAAAATATCTATATGAACTCCACATGCTCCAACCCAACCCTATCAATGTTATTCTTCACTTTAAACTTTTAGGGCTCTAATGTTTTTCCCTTTTTCATTTTGATATCTTTACCTAAATCACCATGTTACGCTAACACCCCATGAAGCTTTTGAAGGCGAAGATAGTGAGTTTCTTCTACCCCTTCTCAATGATATCTCCCTAAACTATTGTCTTACATAACAAATAAAACTCTAAATTGTGTGCACCACTTTTTGCAATAACATTTTCTTCATGTACCTCAAATATTTGCCTAATAATTATCAATAATTTCATCTTCCTATCCTAAAGTTGGCTATTCTATTTGAGGGATTACTTTTAATATTGAATTCATTAGCATCCACAAAAAAATGATCACCCGAGAGTTTCAATGGAAAAATCCCTATAATTTCCTTAATCATAATATTGAGTTCATTAGCATCCACAAAAAATTGATCACCCAAAAGTTTACAATGGAAAAATCCCTATAGTTTCCTTAATCATAATAGCAATCAGCGATTGCCCCACACCACTGAGTAACTGCCTCCTTGTACCTTTTTACAACAAGACCAAGGGTTGTACTGCTAACCTCATCCAAAAGGCATTTGATAAGAAGATCACTATTTATTCTAGTGCTTACATAGTTTCTTGGTAGTTGAAATTATCAACTTGACAGGAAAAGGATCCTTTGTTAGGAGAAGTTTATTCAAAATGCCTTTTACTCATATAGATCCTTATTCAGTAGCATTTTCCTTATCTGCCAATTTATCGAGTGATTAATCACCTAGATGGTAGGCTTGATCCTCTTGGGACGAGATTTTTAAGTAGCCTTACCACCAGAATCCAGAGTGGACATATAATTGACCCTTCTTCCCCATATATGTTTATTTGGATGATCAATCTTATCTCAAGTCCATTGGTTAATCCATTAATGTTCTTCAATACAAGGGGTACTCTTTTGCAAATGGTATTATGCAAAGCTATGATCTCAATTATTATATGGATCTATTCCCACCTATATGCATTTTAAGAAAAATCACGTGTTAGTAATATATCCAAAACATTCTACAGAACCTCATGGAAGCACATAAAATTGAGTGTGTTTAGATACAACGATAGTGTGTAAAGGTGATATATTTTTAAAAAATCAATAATATCTTACATAAAAAACAGACTCAGAAATTTAATTGCCTTTATAAAAGTACTTAAAGCATTAAGATGAAAAACTTGTGTAAGCATGATGCAATCATTATTCCAGCGATTTGGCCACCTTCAAAAAAATATCCATTAAGATCCGAAGAACTCTTAACAACGCTGTCACTATCTAAAAAAATTTGGGGCCTGAAATGATCTGATATTCATGTCAAAGTCATACTAGCCACTTACTAAGCTTTGATTATTTAGCATAACCAACAACAGAGAAACTCATATATTCCTATGCCCAAGGTCTAGTTTTCATCTTCATTGAAAGGTCGTTTGGGTCTTTACAGAGAACATATTGTGAATAGGAAGCAAGCCATTTCATTGCTCAAGCAAAGGTATTAACCAAATACTTTGCTATGCACTAAACTTGCATATCTAATTAAAACATTTGGGCTGAAACCAACAGGTATTTAAATTGGAAACAGTGTTTAAAAGTTTAAGAGATCTAATCTTCAAGTTTCATACACATTAATGCAATGACATGATACATCTATGAAAAATAATATAATTTTTTTGGTCCCTTAATTATGTAGGGGCATCCAAAGTATACCAGCAATCTTGCATCACTCAAATAGAAATATATTAGGAATTTTGTGTAGTTTTCAATATGGGGCCTTGGGTCACATTCTAGGATTTTAGAAATCATATTTTCAGTCACATTATGGGATTTTAGAGATCATATTTTGGGTCACATTATGGGATTTTAGAGATCATATTTTGGGTTACATTCCTTCTTGCAACTCTAAGTAGCAATGTTATGGAGGCCACACATTTTCTGAGTCTAATGGAGGCCAAAAATTTGTTAAGATTTGTGTTTGCAGCAAAGTCTAGGGCCCCATGGACTTCATTGTGGACCTGGCAAGTTATTAAGTGGTTCACATAGTTTCACATATATGTAGCCACATAGTCATGGAATCAACAAAGCAGTAGCCTCATGAACATCCTATTGAATGTACAGAGCATACAAAAATCACGTAGCATGGAGTATCAGCTTTGGTAAAGCCCCATGGTGTAGGTAGGGATGCTAAGAAATTCACAGTTCATGAGTCCATCAAAAAGGGACAAGTGTCAATGTAATGTATTCTCGTAGAGGTCACATTCTAAGCCAAGGTAGGGACCACTTTGTAGATGCATAATAAATTTTGTGGAATGGATTAATCTGTAGATCCATAGTGAATATAGAGACCAAGGGGATGGTTTGGAACCTATTATATATAGACCATGCGATCACACTACATGGCACAATCTTGTGATCCATATGGCCACTATTCTCAAATATAATCATAGTGAGGAGAAATAACACAAATATATCCAAGCAGCGACAGTTTCCATGAGAAAGTGCCAAATGGGGTATTTTTGGTCTCATTGGAAAGCTCTTGATGAGAGCTTTTCGTTGAATGTGGTCATGAGATAGTTAACTCAACCATGTGGTCATTGTTACAACGCATAAATCACTAAAAGTTTGAGATAGAATTCAATAATGCCAACAAGTGGGAAATGAAAAGATCTCAGGTTGAGAACTAAAGGGGGATTTTATTTAAAAATAGTAGTGGGGATTAGCAGAAGAATCGACATATTAAAGAGATCCAAGTCAGCTAATTAGAAAAAGGAAGAATAAAGGGAGGCTATAGAGTTGGACACAGAGCCTTAGACTTGCAAGTGTGATGTGAGACTCTCTGACCTCAATTCTGAATTGTGATTGTAATTCATCTCTAAATCAATAAAATAATTATTTATCCCCATTTGTATCTAGTATCTTTGAGAGAGAGTGTGTGAGGATCATCACTATTGACTGAGGCAACCATTAATTTAGCACCATGTACCTCTCATATGCACCAATTGGTATCATAGCCAAGGTATTTTCCCTTGCTAGGTTGTGTGTGTAGAGACTCCAGTTGAGTAATTAAAAATTCGTGAAATAGAAGCTTGCATTTGGGTGAAGTGATGGAACACAAAGGTAATCCTGTTGGAAGAGGTGCAAGAGCAATAGCACCTAAAGATGTGGACCTCGTAGAGATGATTAGAGGAATCCAAGCAAGATTGGATGTAATGGAGACATCACAAAGAATATGAGCTTATGATGAAGATGTGAGTGATGATGAAGTGAAAGTTCAATAGTTTGAAGAGGAAGATATGGAGAATGATGTTGAGGGAAAATTTTTCGTAGTTGTTTCAAAGCTTGGTTGCAAGCCAAATCTAGATACACTTTGTTGCAATGGAAGCTTGAACCCTCAAAAGCTTATAGAAATATATTTTTTTACTATGAGTTAGTGAAAGAACCCAAGAGAGTGAAATTTCCTTGCACAAAGTTGAAAGGTCATGCATCACTATGGAGGGATCATGTGAAAACTAAGAGATAGAGGAAAGGTAAGGAGAAAATCAAGTCATGGCATAGAATGTTGATGAAATTGAAGACTAAATTCTTTCCTTTAGACTATTAGATGGTTTTATTCAAGAAATTGTTTACCCTGAGACAAAAAGAGATGAGCATTAAATAATAAATTGCCGAGTTTTATAGGTTCACTAGAACCGCTAGTCATGTAGAAGATGACCCAGAGAAAGCGGCCAAATACAGGAATGGGGTATGTATTGTTGTTCAAGATGAAATCAATTTACTTAACCTAAGAACTATGGAAAAAACCCATCAATGTGCATTGAAGGCATAAGAAAAGTTGTCTATACGGCAACAAATGAACTCTAGGGGTAAAGGAAGGTCCTCAAGAGCAAGATGGAAATGTAGTGGTGGTAGAGGACATCAAATTCAAGATGGGGAAGTAAATAGCTCTCAAAATCATAATCATAATACTAGATGAAGAGGAACTTTGGAAGAGGAAAAAGCAAAGGCTTTATGAGTAAGTGCTTTGGATGAATAAATATGCTAGACATAGAGCTTATGAGTGTCTAGATGCAACTCAAAACAAAGGCAAGAGAATTGAAGGGACATCACATATTGTCTATGGTGATGAAGAAGGTGTTAGATCTTTAACACACAAAGAAGATCCAAAACAAGGAGAGACTATTATGATAAAAAGAATGTTGTTGAAACCAACGAATAAAGTGAATGAACATGTGCAAAGAATGAATTTATTCCAAACTATTTACAAATCAGAGGGTTAAGTGTTGTAAGCTAGTCATTGATAGTGGTTACATAGATAATTTGGTGTCTCAAGAAATGGGGGAGAAAATTGGACTGAAAATGTTAATATGCCCTACCCCATACAAAGTTGTGTGGTTGCTTAAAGGCCATCAAGTGTTGGCAAATGAAAAATTCATGGTGAATTTTCAAATTGGTTCATATAAGGATGAAGTTATGTGTGGCATTATGCTCATGGATGTGTGTCAATGTATTGTTGGAAATATTGTGGTAGAATGATAGAAGAGTTGAGTTTGTTGGAAGAACAAACACTTACACTCTTGTGAAAGATGGAAATAAGTTCATATTGAGTTCATTAAAGGATAAAGGAGAATGAGTGGACAATAGTCCAAATGTAATGATGGTTTCAGGGAAACAGTTTTTGAAAGTGGTAAAGGAAGAAGAGGCGTGCTTCACTTTTATTGCAAAACCTATATCAATTGTGAAAAACTCTAAATTAAACGATATTCCCATTGTAATTCAAAATTTATTGGGAAAGTACATTGATATTGTGACAAAGGATTTCACTAATGGATTATTGCCTAAGAGAAGCATTAGTTGTCATGTAGATATAGTGTCAGGAGCAAGCTTGCCAAATAAGGAAGCTTATAGATTGACTCCAATAGAGAATGAAGAGATAAAAAGGCAGGGGCAAAACTTGTTGAATGAGGGCTTGATTAAAGAGAGTTTGAGCCCATGTACAGTCCCAATTGTACTAGCACCCAAGAAAGGTGGAGAATGGAGAATGTGTACGAATTCCATGGCAATAAACAAGATGACCATCAAGTACAAGTTTATGTTACCAAGGAAGGATGATTTAATGAATTGTTTAAGTAGAGCCAAATACTTTAACAATATATATTTAAAGAGCAAGTATCTCCAAATTCAAATAAAAGAAGGTGATGAATGGAAAATTGCATTCAAAAGAAATAATGAGTTGTATGAGTGGTTGGTTATGCCATTCGGATTAACAAATGCTCCAAATACATTCATGAGGTTCATGAACGAGGTATTAAAACGATTCATAGGTAAATTTGTGGTTGTTTATTTGGATAATATTTTGATTTTCAATCATTGTAAAGAATGAATATTGAAGCATTTGAGACTGGGCTTGAACAAATTAAAGGAAAAAAAGTTGGTGGTGAACTTGAAGAAATAAAGTTTTATGCAAGAGCAGTTGTGTATTTGACATTTGTGATCTCAAGTGAAAAATCAATAGTGGAACCTAAAAAGGTGAAAGCAATTTTGGCGTGGTATTCACCAAAGTGTGTTTGAGGCCAAAAGTCTTCATGGGTTGGCAAGTTTCTATCGAAAATTCATTAGAAACTTTAGTTTCATATGTGCACCAATCATGAAAACTATGAAAGAAGATAATAAATTATTTTCATTGGACAGTTGCAGTAGAAAATAGATTTTAGAGCTTAAAGAAGAAGATAATAGTACAACCAGTGTTGGCATTAAATAATTTTGGGATGGTGTTTCCAATGGATTGTGACGCATGCAGAACAACCTTTGGAGTAACACTAAGTCAAGAAGGTAAGTCTATTGCATATTTTAGTAAAAAGTTGAATGAAGCAAAAAGAAAATATTCAATTTATGATCAAGAATTTTTATGCAATAGTACAAACACTTAAGAAGCGGAGTCATCATTTGTTGTCGAAAGAATTTGTTTTGTACATTGATCACCAAGCACTACAATTTATAAACAACGAAGGCAAACTAGATTAGAGACAAATGAAATAGGTAGAATTTCTTCAAAGCTATTATTTTGTTTTAAAGCATAGAAGTGGGCAATCTAATAAGGTTGTGGATACCTTAAGCAAACAAGTTCTTGTTGTAAATGAACTCAGAGTTGAAATCATTCGTTGAGTAAATGAAAGAGTTGTAAAAGATGACGAAATTTTTTCAAGGCACGTGGAAAGCATACAAAGATCCCACATAAATGGATAGAACTCCATGTTTGGAGTACATGATTCAAGATGGGTTGTTATTTAAGGGAAAAAAATTATGCATATCTCCATGTTATATGAGAGAAACCCTGTTGAAAGAAAAACATAGTGGATGCTTCACTGGGCATTTTGGGTATGATAAAACTTTGGCATAGCTGACCAATGGGTATTATTGGTCAAAATTGAGTATGGATGTGAATAAATACATGCAAAGGTGCATAATTTTCTAGTATTGACAAATAAAAAGTCAAAATACTAAGTTATATCAATGATTACATGTTCCACACAGATCATGGGATGTGTTAAGCGTAGGCTTTGTTCTTGGATTACCGACAACTCAAAGAGGCAATGACTCCAATTTTTTTTGTTGTAGACATTTTTTTCAAAATGGCACATTATATAGCATGCAAGAGAACTAGTGATGCCACAAATATCGCTACCATATTTTTCAACGAAAATGTGAGATTGCATGGGTTGCCAAGGAGTATTGTGTTAGATAGAGATACTAAATTTGTTGGACATTTTTTTAAGACATTGTGATGGAAATTGGGCACAAGATTATACTTCAATTTAGTGTATCATCCCCAAACGAATGGGCAAACAGATGTGAATTGCGGTCTTCGTAATTTATTGAGATGTTTTGTTGAAGGCAAGCCCAACTATAAAGATTTAGTATTGGGCCAAGCTGAATTTGCTTACAATAATTACCAATTGAAGCACATGAATGACTCCTTTCCAAATTGTATATGGAAGCAACCCAACAGATGTGGGTGAATTAAAAAGTATCGCTGATTTGAGTAAAAGAAGTGTTGAAAGTGAGGAATATGCATAAGTTATGCATGACATGCATATGGAGATAAAAAGGAGATTAGAGGAAAGTGTCAAAAAATACAAAGAACAAGTTGACTAGAGAAGAGAACAAAATTTTGAAGTTGGGCATATAGTATTGGTATATTTGTATAAGGAGAAATTTCCAAAAGGTGAATATAACAAGTTCAAATGAAAGCAAATTGGACTTTGCAAAATTTTCAGAAAATTCTCAACCAATTCTTTTAAAATTGAATTACCAAAAAGAGAGGATATCACCCCAAATTAAAATGTCTTTGATTTGTACTCGTGTGGCAAGGAAAATAAACGAGGAAGAGACAGTTATGTATTCTCCAAACATTGGTTGCAAAAAGCAACTAGCGTTCAAGAAAAAGGAAAAGATGGAAGCCATTTTGGACACACATATTTGTAAGGAGACAAAGGGCAAAAAGTACTTGCTGAAATGGAAGAATTGAGTAGCAAAAGAGACAAATGAATGCATATGAAGTTGCTAAACATGAAGATCAATCAAGGAATTGGAAGCAAGTTCATGAGCAAGGGCTTATGGGCAATTTCATTTACCCTGGGTGTTTGATACAAAAACATCAAAGGTGTACGGATAATCTTGCATCACCAAAAAACATATATAGTATTTTGTATAGTTTTCAATAAAGGGGCCTTAGGTCACATCCTGGGATTTTAAAAATCATATTTTGGATCACATTCCTTGCAACTCTAAATAGAAATGTTGTGGAGGCCAAACAGTGCTTGAGTCTACCGAAGGCCACATAATCACTTAGTGTTAATGTTTGCGAACAAGTCTAAGGCCCCATGAATTTTGTTACAGATCCGACGAGTTATTAAGTAGTTCACATAGTTTCACAAATCCACAACCATGAAATCTCAAAGTCCACGGACTCGACAAAGTCACAAAATCAACAAAGTAGTGGCCTCAGGGACACCCCATGAAATGTATGGAAATCACGAGATCACAAAGCACGAAGTATCAGCGTCAGTAAAGCCCCATGGGGTAGGCATGGATCCCAATAAATTCACATAGTCCGTGAGTCTATGAAAAAGGGACAAATGCCAATGCAACGAGTTCTCGTGGAGGTCACAAAGTAAGCCAAGGGAGGCACTGCTTTGCAGATGCATGATAAAGTTTGCGTGGAATGGATAAATCCACATAGAATATAGAGACCATGGGGACGATTTGGAATCCATTTTACAGAGATCCCAAGATCAGGCCACATGGCACTATCCCATGATCCCTATAGCCACAGTTCTCAAATACAATCACAATAAGGGGAAACAACACAAATCTCCAAGCGACCACAATTTCCACGAGAAGGCACCAAATGGAGCATTATGGGTCTCGTTAGAAAGCACTTGATGAGAGCTTTCAAACAGTTGTGGCCATGAAATAGTTAACTCAACCACGTGGTCATTGTTACAACGAATCCTCCAGGAATCCAAACAGTTTGCAAGAGAATTTGAGAAGGCCAACAAATGGGAAAACTAAAATATCTTAGGCAAGAATTAAAGAGGGATTTTCTCTCTGAAGAAAGTAGTGAGAATCATTGAAAGAGTCGGCATATTGCAGAGAGCCAAGTCAACCGATCAAAAAAAATACAGAGCAGAACATAGAGCTTTAGCAAGTGTGATGTGAGACTTTGTGACCTCAATTTTGAACTGTGTAATTTGTCTCTAAACCAATAAAATAATTGTTTGTCTCCATTTTCTTTGAGAGAGTGATGATCATCTCTAAGGAGTGAGGCAGCCATTAATTCTCCCCCGATACCCCCCATCTGCACCACTTAACTATGGGTTCGCTCATACAGTATGGTCAATTTAATAATAAAATATTACATTTTTGCAGAGTTGCAGGTATACTGAAGTAAAAGGGGTTGAAACCATTCTTGAATAAATGGCCGCTGACATTTTCATTCAACTCTCCGTCAAATAGCATATCAATGTGAATCAATCTACATAGCGTTCAAAAGGTAACAGTGTCTGGTCTTCAGATTTCAAAGTCTTGGGAAATAAACCAACTGCAATATATCTGTCAAAAAAACGATGGTTTTTTATTATGTTGTAGCTTATCTATAGTTCAATCATTCAGATTGTATAATTAGGGTTTGGTTATTCAATTGCAGCAATTGTCACTTGAAGACCAGTATGATAATCCAACGTGGGTGAAAGCTTGCAACGATTATTGGGACACAGTAAAAAGGATCAGCACGGGCAGCGATTATTTGCTTCATTCTGCAGAAAGCAGTAAATGTCCAAGGCAGGATGAAGATGGTGTGTTAAAGACCAGTTTGAACAAAAAAATGAGACACCTAATATGGCAAACAATGATTTAGCTAATTTACATGTTTGTGAACAAATGTCAATTGATGCTGAAAATGGGCAAGCCCAAGGTGTCGATGACAGTGTGGGATGGGGTAGCAGAATTGGTGGAGGCCTTCACGAGCCTGTTGGGATGTGATTAGTGGGTACTTGAATAATCAGGTTGCTTCTGAAAAAAATTGATCACCCTAGAGCTTACATGTGGAACAATCCCTGTAATTTCCTTCATCATAACAGCAACCAACCACCATCCCACACCAAGTAGGTACCTCCTACCTCTGTACAGCAAGAACAAGGGTTGTACTGCTAGCCACATCCAATAGGCATTTGATGCAAACAGCTCTTATTATTTTGTTTCTTATGCAGCATATTGGTAATAGGTGACATCAACTTGACAGGGAAAGAATCCTTTGGGAGGAGTAGGTTATTCCTTGATGTCTTGTACTCATACAGGTTCCTTATTCAGTAGAATTTTATTTATTTATCTGCATGTTTACAGAGTGAGTAATCACCTAAATGGTAGACTATCCTTTTGGTTTAAGATTCGTTGGTAACCTTGCCACCAGAATATGGAGTGGACATAGGATTGACCCTTCTTCCCCAAATATGTTTATTTGATGGTCAGTATTATCAAGTTCGTTGGTCACGCTATTAATGTTCTTCAATACAAGGGATACTCTCTTGCAAATGGTAGGATGCAAAGCTATGATCTCAATTCTTATATGGACCTCATATCCCCTCCTGTGTGTATTTTAAGAAAAATCCTTTGTTGGTAACATATCCTAAAGATTCTACGGAACCTCACAAAAGCATAAAACCAAGTGTGTTTAGACACAGCTGCAGCGTGTAAAGGTGCTAATAGAAATTTTCAAGAATATCCTACATTGAAAACAGACTGAGAAATTTAATTGTCTTTATAAGAGAACTGAAAGCATCACGATGCAAAATTTGTCTAAGCCTGATGGAGTCATTCTCCCAGTGATTTGGCCACCTTCAAAAGAATATCCATTTAGATCTGAAAAATCTCAACAGCTCCCTCGCAATCTACAGAATTTCAGGGCCTGAAATTATCTGATATTCATGTCAAAGTCTGGGTGTATATGTTCTTGAATAAATAAATACCGACATTTTCATTCGGCTTTCAATCAAATAGTATATCCATGTGACTCAATCTACACAGCATTGAAAAAGTAACAACGTCTGGTCTTAGGATTTCAAACTCATAAGAAATGAATGAACAACGATGCATCTATCAACTAGAATACATATCTTAGATAAATCTATGTAAAATACACCGATAGATATCATTCTCGAGGTACTCACAATTTAATTGATTCTCGAGAATGATATCTATCGGTGTATTTTACATAGATTTATCTAAGATATGTATGCTAATTACATTCTACTGTATCATTTTTAATGTCAAATATTTGTTTCAATCAAATAGTATATCCATGTGACTCAATCTGCACAGCGTTGAAAAAGTAACGTCCTCTGGTCTTAGTGTTTCAAACTCATGGGAAATGAATGAACAACGATGCATCTATCAACTAGCATACATATCTTAGATAAATCTATGTAAAATACACCGATAGATATCATTCTCGAAGTACTCACAATTTAATTGATTCTCGAGAATGAAATCTATCGGGTGTATTTTACATAGATTTATCTAAGATATGTATGCTAGTTACATTCTACTGTATCATTTTTAATGTCAAATATTTGTTATCATTTTTTTTAAAAAATTAAAGGAATAATTTCATCTCTTGAATGAAAGATTGACATAAATTAATATATGAAACTCTTAGTTGTTGATATCCAGAGAAATCAAGCATTTAATTTTCATTTTCATAGATATAAATCCAACATTCCTCAATTAATAATGAAAAAAAACAAAACATTAATATAAAATAAAATTACTACAATAACAAATATAATCCACTTACTGGTAAATAAATAAATAATTCTTTTATTTTAAAATTATTAATTACACTCTTTCACACCTCCCTCTGTTAAATTATTGTCGGCTTCTAATTAATTAATTGCCAACCCACTCACATCATTACGCCCTTTCATCCAGCCCCTAATGCCACTGTAAGGAACACCTATTGGTGTAAAAAATGATGGTTTTGGTTCTGTTATAATTTATATATAGTTCATTCATTCAGATTGTATAATTATATTTTCGTTACAAAATTGCTACTGATGACACTTGAAGACCATTATGACAATGGTGCTTGGATAAATGTTGCAATGAATATTGGGACCCAGTCAAAGGGATCAGTGTAGGCAGTGATGATTTGCTTCGTTCCGCTGAAAGTATTAAGACCCCTAAGGCAGGATGAAGATCGTGAAAGTATTAAAAACCAAGTTTTAATTCAGTTGGGAAAATGAGATACCTAACGGCAATCCATGATTTGGCTAGTTCACATGCTGACTGTGAATAAATGCAAATAGATGCTGGAAATGGGCAAAGTGGCAATGACACTGTGGGAGGGAGTAACAGAACAGGTGGAGGCCTTCAAGAGCCTCTTGGGAATGTGATTAGTGGGCAGTTGAATAGTCAGGCTGCTTCTGACTGTTGTAGTCGCAACCAACAGTTTAGATGATGTTCAAAGTCCACCTCCATTTGATTATATTTCTGTTAGCAATTCCTTTGGACCTCCTCCTGGATTGGGGGACAATGTTCGTGCATAGGTACAGGGTGTTCCTCAAGCTCCACCTGTTCTGGGGCCTCACGTACCATTGGTTGTCATTTTCAACAGTAGCTCGCAAGGTAACTCAGAGGGCGTTTCTAATAGCAGTTCCATATCAGGTGAAATTGACTTGATGCCTGTAATTGTGCTTAACAACCAGTGTGAATACCATTCATTGTGGAACTGGTAAGTTGCCCTCGAGCATAATTTCTCCAGAATAAGATCAGGAGTTGGCTCAAGCGCATGATTGGATGGGACATTTTTTAAGTCCCTGTTGAAAAGGATTAGAAATGAAAGAGGCAAGGAAAAACACCAGGAGGTGAAGTCTCATACTGCTGACGCTAATTGTGAATTTGCTGTGTGTTTTCTGTAAAAAAGAATTGAAGATTGAAATGTGAAGAAGAATAGTGACGATGGTACTTCGGGGACAATGGACAAGAATGTTGTTGCGGAGTTTGGGCAGATTAGCATCAGAGAAAGTGCCAGTGATTTGGATCTGAATTTGTCTGTTGAAGAAAATGACAGCATACCTCCTGTTGCTCATATGAACATGGATCAAAATGATGATTATCAAGAGATGCCTGATGCAGATTGACTGTTGTCGCTGGTTATAGTTCTTTAAGATTTGAAAATTTTGGTTAACGTTAAATGACCCTGTGTGGCCTGTTCATGAAGACTTTGTTTAGGTGTTGCTGATACTGCTTAAGAGATGGCTTTTGCCATGATAGATTGTTAAGACTGTCGGTTATATTTTGCTAGGTCCTTGTATAAGGACGGACTTGTAGAATTCTCTTTCAATGCAATATAAAAGTAAATTGCAACTAGTGAGCATCCTGAAGCATAAAAGGTTGCATCCATTCTTGAGATAGTAAAAGCTGATAAAATTTTCAAGCTAAATGTCTTAAGTAGTAATATCATGCATCAAAGCCATTATCGTTCCA
Organism: Torreya grandis; assembly: GCA_037957365.1. Lineage (NCBI taxonomy): Eukaryota > Viridiplantae > Streptophyta > Pinopsida > Cupressales > Taxaceae > Torreya > Torreya grandis. Next base: position 3,150,112 of record JARHVA010001290.1, read on the forward strand.
GAGTATTCGCAAGGAAGAAAGTATAGCCTGGTTATGATCCTTGAATGTATTTGAGTAATAAACGTCTTAAATAGGTGCCAAAAAGTAGAAAAAATGAGACAATTACATATTACTAGTAAAAGAATGGAAGGAACACATGTTTAAGGATAGTTCTTCTACCTTCAGAAAAATGCCTTTCCCATCCAATAATATATTACCCAGGCAAAAGCTATAATATGTACAGCTATGGAGGATATATTTCACACCCACGCACTGAATTTTCATTAACTACAATCAAAATGCACGAGGAACAAAAACATCAGCACAAGCTACAATTCCAATTTTCTAGTTCTCCAGTTCACAACATTCTTATAACGCATAGGTCACCTATATACAAGTATATGAGGCAAGGCCCACTCAAACCTGCATTGTACAGACTCTTGCAAAGGTTAAGATACAGTTCAGTATAACCACTCTGCAAAAGATTTTTCTGCAAGCCCTTAAGCACTGCTTTCATTTCCAGCCTGTCTGGGTGTAACCCTTTGTCAAGCACGTTCATCAATGTTTTTGCAGCCTCTTCAAAATTCCCACCTTTAACATAACCACGCACTAGCCATGAAAAAGTTTGCTTGCTAGGCATTTTCCCAGCAGCTTCCATTCCGGCCATTATTCTTCCTACTGCTGGCAAATTGTTCTCCACAGCACAGACAGCTAAAACCGTGTCATACATCTCTATTGTAGGCTCCCGACCAGCAAGCTTCATTTGCCATAAATGATGCTCAGCTTCTGCACTTCTAACTGCGACTGTGTACATGGCAACCAGCTCCTCATGAATTTGTCCCATAAACTTGGGCACATTTTCTTCAATCGCCCACTTGGCAATCTGCTCTGCCTCTTTGTGAAGATCCCTTTGATATGAATCAAAGGCTTCTATCTCCCCTGTTTCAAGTTCAGCCACCTTCCCTTTTCTCTGAAAGGCCTTGAGTTCATGGACAGCCCTTGTAAACTGATTTTGTTCCATTACAATTGCTACCATCGCAGTGAGATAGCTGTATATCTTGGGTTTCAGCCCGCAATTCCTTAGGTCAAAAATCAGCTTTACAGCTTCCCGATGTTCTCCTCCCTTGGACATTTTCCACATTAGATGGGCTGTTGGGTCTTGATCCTTATCATCTTCCATCACAGTCCCACCGGATTCTAGCAAGTACTTGACAAATTGGGAAGCCTCTGACCCTTTACCTCTATCCCAATACAATGAGATTAAAGTCTCAACCATATCATAGTTTGGCATCAAACCAACACACTTCATCTCTGTCAATAGGCTCTGGACTTCTTCAACTGAATGTTCTTCTTCTACTAGATTACTTAACCAGCTTGACATGATTGAAAGCATCAACTCCATGGTCTCATCATCCACCCTATCAACTCTCTGCATCCAATCGAAAACCTCAAGGGCACACCAGGAATCTCTTCCCTTCTGAGAAAAATAAACCAAAACCAACTGCAAGTCCCGCGTGGACAAATTCTCCTGCAATTCATCCAGTATATCTCCAGGCTCTCGTGCCATGTGCTCCAATTCATCAATGACTTCATAAAAACCACGCCTAGTTTCTTGTTTAGTGATTTGTTCATGACCTAGAGAAGCTCTCACTTGGGGACAACCCACTTTGCTGTAATTCAAACAATCCCCATATTCCTTTATTATTGGGAGTAGCACACCAGATGAATCCAAGTGGACAATTACTTTCGTACCTTTGATCAGACTCCATTTGGAACCCAATTCAAATAGGACAGAACAAGTCCTATTTGATGCACAGTTGATGACAGGTTTTGTGCACACAGCTGTAGTGTTCCAGAAATCAATCCTTAAAGAACGAATTCCATAACCCATTAGACAAAAATTACATTAGAATCAAACTCGTTATTTAAATAATTCCCAAAGCAGTGAACCGGCTGGCTACAGGATGAAGACTTCCAACTTCTACCCATGCTACCAGTAGATAGTGGAGATGGACAAAGTCAAACTACCTGGTGACTTGTGATGCCCTGAATCTTGTACATATCCTGAGTACTTATCGATACTATTTTACATGCCATGGTCCTGCTATATAATTGTTTTTATTAAAATGATTAAAAACATACAGTAAAATCAAAATCAGTAATGCTCCTACCATTTCAACGCTTCTGCTTCATATGAAAATTTACCAAAATGAAAAACAAAATACAGTAAAATCAAGATCTAACATGCCACTACCACTTCAATGTCTCTGAGATATATAAATATTATCGACATGAATTGAAAAAATATAGTAAAACCAAAATCAATCACACTCCTACCATTTCAATCCTCCTCATAATATACAACTTTTATCAAAATGAATTAAAAAAATTAAATTAAAATCAAAACCGATTGCTTCCCTACAACTTCAATGTTCCTGATATATATATAAATTTTATCAAAATGTCTTAAAAATACAGAAAATCAAAACGTATGATGCTCCTGCGCGTGCAGATATGACTTTTGGCTCAGCTTTACCAATGAAGCGGCCCAAAGGTAGGCAAATATTTGTCATCCCGAAAAATATCTTCAGCTGAGTTAAAATCCATGGACCAGTGGTTCAACTACAACCTTCTTGCCCCCATAAATGATGAGCCACTTCTAGTAAAAGACATGAGGATGGCGACTTTACTAAGAACACTCAACAACATACTTTCATCAAGCCAAAGCAAGTAGACACACCCACCAAAGGAATGGTCAAACAGGGTCAAGAAGCTATTGTTTCAAACAGGTATGAAATATTAGGAGCGATGCAAAAAAAATAACACTAAAGTTGGTTCGAGAGAAGTGCAGAGGGAGGCAGGACAGCTGAGCTCTTTGGAAGAAGCAAATGCAAAAAGTCTAGCTGAAAACAAGAAACAAACAGGTAGATCCTCAAAATATTGAGAAAAACGCTCTCTAGCATGTGTCACTCCAATTAATAATGGTTTGGAGCCTTGGAATAGAGATTCCTCAAAGATCTTGTTGTTAACCTTGAAATTCCGAAATGGGATGTGGTTTGGGGTCAGCCTGTGAAATCGTTCTCCTTGCCGAAGATTAAGGTAAGGGAAGAAGATTGGTCAAAAACGCGATGATTCTTTGTAGGACTGGTGTTATGAGCGGCCGACATGTCTTTGTAAGTTTCTTAGTTGTGCTGTTTCTTGGGGTGTGATTCCTTTCCACCCACCTTTTTTATCGGAGCATGCAATTGGTTTAGTTTATATTGCATACTTTCAATTTATAAAAAACTGTAATGCTTCTATATACATATATAACACAGTAAAATGAGAAGATGGCATTCTCCTACCATTCCAATGCTTCAGATAGATATACCTTTTTATCAAAATTATTTTTAAAATACACTAAAATCAAAATCTATCATGTTCCTACCGATTGTATGCTTCTAACATATATAATTTTTATCGTGCTGATTTTAAAAACTAGGAAATCATGCTCTTGCCACTTGAATGCTTTGATATATATAGATATATATATATATGTTTCATCAAAATGATTTTAAAAAAAACAGAAATCAAAATATATCATGCTCTGGTACATAGAAAAAAAAAATACCAAAATGATTAAAAGGTACAATAAAATCAAAATAAATATTATGATTTTTTTGTAAAATCTAATTTACCTCAAAAACAATTAGGGCGAAATCTAAATTTACTCAGAGCCCCATCATTATTTAACATAAATAAGATTGAAAGCCCTATCCATGGTTTTTAGTAACCAGGACTCGAAATTCTTCCCAAAAGAAATCAGGACTAACCCATTATTATTTAAATTCCCGAAAATATGGTTGTCCAATTGTGAGAAGAAAGAAGAAAGAAAACTGAGATGAAAAAATCCACTTACCAGACTAAAATAAGTCTCCATGTCAATGAACTGAACAAAGAGTGTATGCTCACGCAGGCGTTAATTACCTTTGCTTAGTTTGGAAATTCCCCACTGGTTTTCTACCGACGATACCGTGGGTTTGGAAATGAAACAAAACTACTGCAAATTTGCCGTCATATCATCTACAAATTTGATTTTCTGGAAGCTTGTTGGGGAAGAAACCCCTTAGTGCCTCCGCATCTTTATCATTTTGTGTGTCGTTGAGATCCATATTATCAGGCCTTCGGCCGGTTATATAGCATTCAATTGTTGTAATGTTTTTTTTATAGATTTAATGTTCGTTTTATAGTTTGAAAAAATTAGAAATATTATTTAAAATAATTTCTACTATTTTAAAAATAAATAAATAAAACTTCTAATTTTATTAAAGAATTGTTTTTTTTTTAAATGTTCGTATTGATGAGTTGTATTCATATAATATAAAATAAAATAATTGAAAAAATTATTTATTTCTTATCTCATAAAGAATTGATAAACAAACTTTTATTTTATGCAATTATTCATAAACTTGAAGTTTGCACGGATTATAACATATATTCCTCAATGCATGTAAGAGACTCTAAACTTTTATGTATATTTCTAATGACATATAATTGATTGTTCCATGTAATTGTTAGTACCTCCCTAGGTGTATATTGGAGGTATTGCTTGTTATTGATTCTCAATGAGAAAATGTTGTTTGTCAAAAACATAATTATTTATTAATGTTTGATGGATGTTGTCAATATTTTATTGATTTTATTAGTTACGGTTAATAGTGATTAAATTATTTGGCCGATATCGAATAATGTTATTGGAAACTTGCAAATGTTTACCATAATTATAATTGCATGTTTGAGATATCCCCATCTGCACTCGCACTTGTTAGCAAAATATCATCACCTCGACTTGTCGCATAACTGGGGTCCTACCATATCACTAGCCTTGACAACATGAAATTTTATTGTAATGTTTGATGCGGCAAAGATAGCCAATGACCTTATAACCGTAACTAATAAAATGCAATGTACCTTTCAAACGATTTATCTATAATTCTTTCAATTTGATCTTCTGCAATTTGTAAATGTTTTGAACATGTATTTACTATTTTATGATTCCTTGAACTATTTTATCCAAAAAAACTAATATCAGTATGTTTTTACCTTGCAACGGTACATAAAGGAAAAAATCCCATGTTTAGATAATAGCAGGGCATTGCAAATAGCTAATCGTTGTTCAAAAAATTTCAAAAATGAAGATTTTTGAAAGGATTATAGAGTTTCCATCGTATGTCGACTGTTATAAGTTCGCTAGCAGTGCTTCCTGAATTTTATACAACAACTATCCACACTATTGTTTTGGTGGCATGAATATTCTAATGACCACTGTCTACACTATTGTTTGCCCTGTAGGGTTAGTGGCTTTATACAACCAAAATAAAATAAAAATCAAACTTTCTTAAAAAATTGAATAAATTAAATATTCTTACAACATGCATTGTTTTAATTTCTCCTTGCCAAAAGAATTGTATTCGCTTGTCATTGGCTATCTTTGCCGCGTCAAACATTACAATAAAATTTCATATTGTCAAGGCTAGTGATATGGTAGGACCCCAATTATGTGACAAGTCGAGGTGATGATATTTTGCTAACAAGTGCGAGTGCAGATGGGGGTATCTCAAACATGCAATTATAATTGTGGTAAACATTTGCAAGTTGAAAGAATTATAGATAATCGTTTGAAAGATGTTGTCAATATTTTATTGATTTTATTAGTTACGGTTAATAGTGATTAAATTATTTGGCTGATATCGAATAATGTTATTGGAAACTTGCAAATGTTTACCACAATTATAATTGCATGTTTGAGATACCCCCATCTGCACTTGCACTTGTTAGCAAAATATCATCACCTCGACTTGTCGCATAACTGGGGTCCTACCATATCACTAGCCTTGACAACATGAAATTTTATTGTAATGTTTGATGTGGCAAAGATAGCCAATGACAAGCAAATACAATTCTTTTGGCAAGGAGAAATTAAAACAATGAATGTTGTAAGAATATTTAATTTATTCAATTTTTTAAGAAAGTTTGATTTTTATTTTATTTTGGTTGTATAAAGCCACTAACCCTATAGGGCAAACAATAGTGTAGACAGTGGTCGTTAGAAAATTCATGCCACCAAAACAATAGTGTGGATAGTTGTATAAAATTCAGGAAGCACTGCCAGCGAACTTATAACAGTCGACATACGATGGAAACTCTATAATCCTTTCAAAAAACTTCATTTTTGAAATTTTTTGAACGATGATTAGCTATTTGCAATGCCCTGCTATTATCTAAATAGGGGATTTTTTCCTTTATGTACCGTTGCAAGGTAAAAACATATTGATATTAGTTTTTTTGGATAAAATAGTTTAGGGACTCATAAAATAGTAAATACATGTTCAAAACATTTACAAATTGCAGAAGACCAAATTGAAAGAATTATAGATAAATCGTTTGAAAGGTACATTTTATTTCTCTCTTATAGTAGAAAAACTTGGCTCATTTTTTATTGTTGGATGTCTTTACAAGCATGAATTTATAGTGACACTCATTTGAATGTGTAATGTTATCTACGGGTAGCAATTAGAGTTAACAAATTTCAAAACCAAATATACACTATGGAGTTTACCAGATGCGGTCGCATCCAAAGGCCCATACACTTTTCTTTTTGCAAGTGAAGTATTAAGATTGGATGCTAACGAAGCATTTAGAGTATTTTAGGATATTTATATGTTTTATTTTTTATGAATATTCTATGATAATTCCGAATTTGAACATTGTGAAAATAGAAAGTATTTTTGTAATCAAATTATGCAACACATCCCCTTAATTTTATATTTATATTTGAATTTATCCCATTGTCACTCCATATAAATGTATGTCATTTGCCTCAATAAATTTTCAATTTTCTTTTCCTACTTTGTTGTCCATATTTTGGTTTTTCCCCATAAACATTTTTTCTTGTATGTGGGAACACATAAATTGTACATGTCTTTCCAAGCTACCAAGAATATCCCCAAACAAAGTATGTTCTATTTGCACCTCTGTTATTATTTCTCTTGCTATAGTGTGAGCCAAATCAAAGATATGAAGAGTGATTCAGTCAAAGTATGGACAACTAGCTTTCCAGAAAGTCCAACCAGCTCTCCTTTAATATCAACTTCAAATGAAATCCAATCTAGGACTGCAAGCAACTCCATAATATCTACTTATCTTTCGTAATTTTCTCAATTATAACTGACATTCAATTTTGTCCTTTAAAAAAAAATGTAATATTATTTTGTGTTTATTTTTTTTCAAAATATTTATTTTCTTAGGGTATTCCCAAAAATTCTATAAAAAATATAGAAAATATAATTTTTTTTGGCCTTGCTTGAGTGCATAAAAGCAAATCACATATAGTGTAGTGTTGTTATTATATTCAATATAAATTTATCTCGATGTCTATATAGTTGAGCTTAAATATTATTTTATTTCTTAAAATTATCCATAATATTGATATTCATAGTTTAAATTTCAATGTATTCTAACTTGACACGTGTGGCTAAATTTTCAATGCCATATAATGACAATGGTTTTATTTACATTTTGTCAAATAATTTAGTTTAGCGGCCTTTAGTATGCTTACACATTTTGCATATATGTCTATCAGGACATTCACAACTACTAAGTCTGAAAAATGTCTAGTCTAACAACCTGACAGGTACTCAAGCTGCAACACGACTCTTGTTATATCAGGGAGCATCTACTTCCAAAATATTATACAATAATATTTATCCCTCGTGGGATTTAAGTGGGTAATTAACATATTTTAGCTTAATTTTTTTTAATTATTCTCATTTTATTTATTTATTTTGATAAAATGAAAATTTTATAAAAAAATATTATAAACAAATTAAAAATAAAGGTGGGTAATAAGAGATCACATCCTAAAGTTTCGTAGAGTAGGTCAAAAGGCTTAGGAAAGCACAAAAAGAGCTAAGTTTAATCAGTTGATATAATTAATCATACATTCAACAAAACATTATATAATCAAGAAATAAATTAAGTAGTTAAAGTAAGAAGGCCAGTAGTATGGGATGGATCTTGGTCATCTGATTTGCCCTAACCATTATTATGTAGGTCATCAATTTTATGAAAAGGCTCTTAATAGTTGTTTACATTGTTTTCTTCTTTCACTATTTTTGTGTTACTTAGGGCTCTGCTTGCATGTGTTTAATATGTTTATGTTTGATTTAATAATTAAATGATATAAATAAATAAACTATTGAAATTGATTTAGATCTATTGAATATACAGAACTTAAATGCATAATACAATAATTTATAGACCTTGAAATGAGTTATAAATAGTAAATCTACAAGTAGATATATAAACTTAGCTCAAACTAAATTTATACTTATTATGTAGGCTGAATGTTGATGGAAATTGAATGTAATATGGAAATTGAATGTAATAACCCCTAAAATGTGTCACAATCAAAAGAATAATTACAAACTATATTTAGAAAAGGCTGTACTAGGAAGATAGGGTCATATTGTGTTCTTGTTTGTGCACTGCAACTGCATCTTAATTGATTATGCAATTGAATTTTTTGTGCAATCACATGTAATTGTCTGAGAGAGTTTGTAGATTCATTATGTGTGTTAATTTATCATATGTAATCCCTGTAAAATATAAACCCTAGTTCATGCATAATAAATTAAATAGAGATCAAATGTAAAAGAGGGAATCAAGTAAGAAGAATAGCTAGGTTATCTTTAAAAAAAATTGTGTAATCTGAGTGTTGCCTACATAGCCCAAAAGGGCCTCAACCCAATGTAATTCTCCCTCATCAGTTGAATGTGAATCTTGATATTTGTTATGTGAATGCAACTAGATATATTGACTTAAATATTTGACAATGAGTGCCCTTGACCTATAATAAAATAACTTTATACTTGGTATATGACTATTAGAATAAATTAAATTTGGAATTAGAAAGAATAATACTCTTTTTCTCAATGTATAGTAGAATTGTCAAGTGATTGTTAGATGATGTTGTGAGAGGCCTTGATGTGCTTATATAGAGGAATATTTAGAATATTTTTGTTAAACAACCTTGTTAAAAGTACAAGAGAGTTAATATTAAACATCTTAAATTTGAAAAGTTACCATTGGAGTGTGTGGGACAAGGCCACACTAGTGGACAAGACTATGTTGCAACCCTATATGCTTAGTGTGGTATTGTCCCAAAAGGATAGAGACAATTGAAAATTGGTTGATAGGAAATAGAAAATAGAATAGGGATGCCTGAATGATATTTTTAGTGATTACAAGATAGTAAATGGAATAATAAATTATCCCATAGAGATTTAAGTTAATGGAATGGCAATTAGGTCAAGCAGGGTAAGGATATCAAGATTAAATATTGTCAAGAACTTTAATGATAAAATTTAAGTGTCTACATTTACCCCCTATTTATTTTATTGATGTAATGAAGTGAAATTACTAGAGTAAAAGAGATGTGAACCTAAGTGTGAATAGACCCTTTGTCTTTTGATATGAAGCTTGATCGTGCAAGATGCCTTGATACAAAACCTGCAACAATGTCACTAAAATTAGTTACTATTCATATTTGAAAAATTGAAATTTTGAAATTTGAAAAGAAAATAAGGAAATAATACACCTTAAAAGGGTATGCAATATAATTGCCCTGTAACTTGAAAATGGAGAAATGTGTGTGCCTTTTTATTGAGGCATTTGGAGAAATATTGAACCTTAGGCAAATTGAGTGTGATCAAGTCTCAATTTAAAAACCTTTGAAATCCTTTGAATTGTAAATATTGTATGCTCCAACTCTCAGACATTACTCTTGTAGAATAATTGAAAGATAGAACCACTAGATGTGGCTCACTACATTACACCATAGACATTGAGTGTCACTATACTTAAACGTGGTAGGAGAAGAGAGTGGGACCACTAAATGTGGCTCATTAAAGTGAAACCATAGAAGTTGAGTGTTACTAAAATCTAACATGGTCCACTGGAAAAATTAAATGAGTCACACCGCAATAAATGAATCTAGATTTAATTTAAATTTTTTGAACTTTGAACAAGTGAAATTTAAAAATTATCATATAGAAGCATGAACATGAATGAAATCATGCCCCCTGAATCTATACTGAATTGATATATAATGCCACTTTAAATCTTGTAAGTATTTAAAACATGTAGCTCTTTGAAAACTATAACTTGTAAATGTTTTGCACATACCCATGCATATGCATCAAGTATATGTGAATTTGTATTTAAGTAGTTTTAGGAATGACTCCACATGCATGTTGCATGCCCCCATAATCTAATTTTTGAATCATGTTATAATATTGAAATTATATGCTTTCCTAAATTTAAAATTTGTTGTTCATGAGGACTTGAATTATCAAGATAAGTTCATTGTGATACCCCATTTTGAGATAAACGTACAAAGCAATATCACTTAATTTGTATAATATGTCACATTTAAGGCCACAAAGGCCATATACAAAGGACATGTGAATGTCACATAAACACACAAGGCCAAGGGCCACACATAAATGGCATGGTGGTGTCATACAAGTAAGAACATGTATATGTTACACACATAATGTCAAGGGCCACACACAATATGCAAACAAGTTCTAACTTATCATGTAGAAAAGTAATAATTTTGAAAAGAAAAATAGAGCAAATGGGACTAGTCTACATCCATCACATGTATCAATGTTGTTGTTAGCAAGTAACATATCCATGTAATACAATGTAAATCATGATTGATTAGCAAATCATTTGTATGATATGTAGTTTAATCATGGTAAAAAGGTTGTGGATAAAGACATCTTATTCAAGTTTTCATAGAGACTGAAGATATTCCCCCAACTTATCAAGACTATTAGGTAATAAGGGAAGCCTGACATTGAAACACCATGTAATAGGATGTCTTATATCACACTCACATACCTCATGAAAAACATTGTGTCTATGAAGATTGAAACATGATATTTAATTAACATGAAGTAAATAACATATGTAAAGAGGTAAACTAGCAACATTTGAAAATTCTTATAGGTCATGATTTTTGAATTTTTGAAAATATTTTATTTTTTTTTAATTTTGACATATATGATTTGTTTTAGAATTTTGAAATATTTGAATGGTAAATTTTGTGAAAAGTGATAAGAAGCAAGGATTCAAAAAGGAAATAAATGGGAAAGATTCGAACAATCTACAATAAGGTGATAAAGTATAGTGTGGCAAGGAGGAAGACAAGGAAAATGCCCCCATTGTATGAGGATTTGAATCATAATCATGTAGATAAGGATTTTCACGACCCTAATGGGAAATAATCTATGTGTGTTGATGTAGACATGATAATATAATTGCAAAGAAAGCCATGGTATGATAAAGTTGTAATAGTAAGAAAATGTTTTGTCATAAAGAATGTGCCTTGAAATAAATCTAAGATAGGTGTTTTAGATTATCTGAATTAGTTTGAAAATGAAAGAGGGAAAGTGGTCAAAGTGAAAATAAATCTAAGGGATAGAAGAAAGCTTGAAATATGGGATAGAAGAATTTTCAATGAAGTAAAAGTAAATAAGTTATGTATAAAAGAAAATGCAAGTAACTAACCAATGATATTTGCAATGGGAGGCATGTATGCATAACCCATGGCATGATATGAAGGAATGACTTCAGGTGAATAATAAGTGTCAATTTTAGATGCTTATAAATTTCAATAGGAATCATATGTTGTAATATTTCCATCTGCATCACTGCTTATATACCATGTGAACATGTATCTTCATGTGTAATAGGAGAATAGATAACTATATGTACCTATGGTGAAGTACTCTAAATAACCTATGGTGCCTTAGGAGATGAAGGCCTCTTTTCATGTGCCACTTTATACTTAGGAGAATTACCATTTTCTTTGAAATTAACTGAATATACTCATGTGTAATAGCATCATGCTCATATATAGATGGAGAAACTAACTATGTAAAATAATTTTGAATATCTATATCATGGTTTTAAATAGATGGAAAAACTAGTTATGTAATATTCTCTTCAATATTTCTATAGAATATTGCATTACCATGTTGTTCAATGTATATGCCATCTAATTGTTCTAAATGATGATTAAATATCATTGGTTTCAAATGATATTCATTGGATTCCTACAATTTTGACCACTTGATTACCATGGATATTTTTGAGACATTTATGCACTGTAGAAGGTATTGATCTGATATTTTGTATCCAACAATGCCTTAATAGCATATCAAAGACCCATGTGTTTGGTATAACTAAGAATGGGGTGGGCACTATAAGAGGTCCCACTTATAATGGTAACACTATATGGCTATTTCACATAATTTTGGTTGATGCAATATTTATTGTATGCCTTGGATGATCTTAAATCAAATAAGGCCATTTCACATCATTTTGATGCCTTGGGTACATCAATTAGAGTTATACATGTGAAACTAGTTAAGGTAATATTGATCACCCTATTTTTTTTTAATTCAGAAGTTGTCTAAGGTTGAAATAAACTATACAACTATTAAAAGAGAGGAATTAGCCAATGTATATGTCTTAGAGTTGAAGAAATATCTATTAGAAACATCATTTTAATTTTTTTTACTATCCTTGAGGCATTGAAGTACCTTATAAATAAGTTAGTGTTACATGGGTGTATTTTTTGGTGCAGAGTCCTATTCTAGGAAAGTTAGTTTGTAGTGGTTTTAAAACATGGAAGGTTGAATGTGGGACTAGACCATTTGTTGCATATAAACATTATAAAATTTAAAAATTTGATTAAATATGAGAATCATGATGTATAAATTTTTAGAATACAGTGTGGTCTAGAAGAGATGGAAGAGATACCGATGATTTTGTCATCTAGAATGGCTCCCAAAGATGATGATGTATAAATTTTTAGAATACAGTGTGTTCTAGAAGAGATGGAAGAGATACCGATGATTTTGTCATCTAGAATGGCTCCCAAAGATTAGATTGTTAAGAAAAATAATAGACTAGCAGACAATGTCATGTCATATTAACTCATTTAAGGGGATTTATATAAAATAGGGTGAGATGATTTTTTGCATATATGCATCTTGGATGCAAATCACGCATGGGTCATGCACAAGTGTCATGAGAGAATATTAGGATTACATTATGTGGAAGAAGAAACTACATGTGAGGTCCTTATGTTGGGACTTTGGTGGGAAACATTACATAAAGATGCAAAAGAATACATGTAGAAACATGACATATGCCAAAGAGTGGTTAAGATACACACGAGGGATGAAATGTCACTCATACCACTAATTTTTAAGGAGCCGCTTCAGAAATATCTAGTTGTTTTTGTAAGACCAATTATTATAGTTGTGCATAGAAGTGGGGTACATTATATTATCATTGTTACAAATTACTTAACAAGTTTGGTTGAATCTGGAACTGATAATAATTGCACAACAACTACTACAATAAGCTTTTAATGGAAGAATATGATATCAAGATATAATTTTCAATTGTGTTTTACTAGTGATAGGGGAGGTCATTTCCTTATTGAAATGGTGTGGATACTATTGGAAGAGTTTATGATTATACATCATAAGATACACCATACCGCCTCTAGTAAAATTGCATGGTGGAGTAAATTAATAAGATGGGAACTACACTCACCAATATCTATGGTGTAAATCATCATGATTGGGATGACCGAATGTCAAAATTATTTTGGGAGTATAAAACCGCATGCAAGCATTTAAACATGTACACACCATTTCAATTATCATATGGTAAAGGCAATTATATTGATGGAATTCTTAATTCCATTATCATGTATTACACGTATAAACAACCTAAGGGAAATATTTTTTTTCAAGAAAATAATAATGGAATTGAATAAGCTAGATGAGAAATGTTACTATGGATATAGGGAATGCAAAAGGCAAGACAAAAGGTATGATACAATGACATATAAAAAATAATTTTTTGTGCATAGTGAAAAATGTCCTCTTATATGATTCAAGATATGCTAAGCATACTAAAAAATAAATATAAAATTTATGGGCCCATACATAATCCACAGTGTTTGGGAGATAACTGCATGAAAATTATGCAAACTAGATGGAGAGTTCCTCCCACAACACTTTAATGGGAGTAGTCTCAAGTCATAATTTAAATGATTGCACATGCCAAAATAGGAAGGCCAATGGCCAAGAGAAAATATTCCCAAAAAAAATATCATGTTTTGTAATTTATTTCCATTAAAATATTTTTATTCATGTAATAAAATATAGGCTCAAGCGAAGGGCATATTGAGAACCTTATTTAATATGTATAAATTCCTAAGAGGGATACATAATAACTTAAATATTATCAAGGAAAGTCCAATGATGGGTATGTTAATAAGGGCACAGAGCACCAAGTCCCTACAGGAAGTCTGAATTGTTGGAGATACTTAGTTATAGTGTAACTATTGTTCTTAGGCAAAAATGCATATGAAATGAAGTATATATTGATCCATCAATCACATAAATCCATGAACCCCCTTGATGGATAGAAATACAAATCCATGCAGTACAGGGATAATATAAGGTCATTGATTCCACTCTCTATAGATGTAGCTATAATTTCTGATAATCTCCCCAAGATTAACATTTGGGGCCTTGTTGGCATTCTATAGCCAAGTATGTTATGCATCAATAAGGCATGAAAAAATGTAACATTAGCACTAGAAGACACTACATGTTGCTTGCAAGGGACCCTATATAAAACTAACATAGTAAGTAAAGAAATGTTAATAGACATTAAAATCAATGAAATTTTCAATTACAATATTTTGTATATATCACTTGTCATCAAATGACATCAAAACTAAAAAAATCATTTTTGCATTTGTTTTCAATTTCC